>PVKP010031138.1:0-27241 GCA_004027715.1 Plecturocebus donacophilus | reverse complement strand
AAATGGTAGACTATTCAGTGAATGGGGATGCCATTGGCTTTCCATATGAAAAAATATCAAAGTAAATAGCTATGTCATATTGCATATCAAAATATATACAAAAGAAACTTTAAAATATTTAGAATTTAACATAAGTAATATCTTTATTAACTTTGGGTAGAGAAGAATTACTTAAAGAAGATTAAAACTGTAAAGAAGCCAAAAAATAAAAGACATAAATTTGTCTAGAATAAAATAAACACTTTTCAGCAAAAGACATTATAAACACGTGTAAAAGTGAAGAGATAGATGGGAAGAAGAGATTTACAACACAAATAGCAGAGAATTAGGATCTAGAATACTGCCTACAGTGAAATAAAAGTTGATATGTTTTCTCCAAAAGTGGTGACTTAGAAAGAGGACTCACTAGAGTCTTAGAAGTCTCTGAAATGTGTAGGCAGACTAAATCCACCCAGTCACTGCTACTTTTGCACGTCTGTAAAAGCCCAACTTAGAGTTGATAAAACAATAATAACTAAAAAACCAGACACAAAAGGACAAAAAGAAGTTAATATAGATTATTATGACTTCAGGCTGCCAGGATTAGACATTGTGATCAATGAGCCTTCTAAAGATTATTGCTAAAATACTGGAAACAGTTTCCCAATGGTAAATTAGGATAATAAATAGAGGATTTATTATCAAAAGACTAATTATAAAGGCGTGGTTGGGCTGTCGGGGAAGGGCAAGGAGTACTGCAGAAACCCAGGGCCAGCAGGCTCAGGACTCTGACCAGTCATAGGTGTGCAAGGATGGATGAGGGGCCTGAGGTTTCTGGAAGTGACAAAAGAGTCATGAGATGCAATGACCTTCTGCCTAGTGATGCAGCCAGTTGAAGGTGACCTCTGAGAGCGGGAATGGGAGAAATAAATACCTCAGCTTTGCTCTCCTACCTCCCCTCATCTCCTGCTAGGGCCTCCCATTGACTGACCCTAGAAGGAAGCTAGACCCAAGGGTTCTGTAATAAGGTCCCTAGAGGTCAGCTTTCCAAGGCAGAAAGCAGGGAGAAGAGGGAAGGAAAGTGGATCTCAGTGGGCAAATGAAAGATAACTGGAACAAAAAGCAAAGCAATATACTACACAAGCTTACTGTGAAGCTCATGAATTGCAAACAGTACTTGGTAGCTTGGAACAATGTTGAGTGTATCAAGCACAGATTCAACATTTATCTGGACAGAAATGAAGGTGGACTGCTCTAAAAAAAATGCAAATGATGCAAAAAGTAGCTCAATGATGACACCGTGATGTCGGATGTGCCCATTAAAAGACTGAATAAAAGTATTTAAGTAAATATTAGTGAGGGGAAAGCAATATTCATAAAATAATTATGAAATACATGATTTTAAAGTGCATTTGAAAATGACAGTAATATCAAGTGTAATCACAGACATTTGATTATTTTACTTATTTATCTTTATATTCAAGTTATGCAAAACGGTTTGTATCTCCTCATTTAGAATACTGGGAGATAGCCTTATATTTGAGGCCATCTTATGTTCTGACATGTATAGTATATAAAGAACTCTGGAGAAAATGACAGATTACTAGAAAACTAGAAAAAAGATATAAGCCAGCAGTTCAAAGAAGAGGCAAACAAACATTAAAAAAATGTTTGTCTAGTAACCAGGGAAAAAATTAAAATGAGATACCATTTCACTCCCATTTCACTGACAAACATCAAAAAGTTGGAAAGCATTTTCAAGTATGTGCATAAAAAAGATCTTACCCACCATTGCTAAGAGTATCAGGGGTTCCCATCACCTGTTGAGACATTTGCCAATATCGAATAAAGTCACAGTTTAAGCAGTTTAAGACCACTTGATCATGATCTAGGTTGATGTAGATCTGGAACCTCTTGCTCACATACACAGGAAGATATGTAAAAGTTGTTTATTGCTACATGTTTGTAATAGTGAAACATAGAAATAATCTGATATGAATCAATTGTAAAATGCATAAGATGTGGTTTATTCCTATATTGGAAAATAATAGCAGTTAAAACAGACCAAAGCGATACATATCAATATGGAGAAATCTTCAAATCAAAGGTGGAAGAAAAAAAAAAGCAAGCTTCAAAATAATTCATATTGTAGAATAGTAATTACATAAATTAAGCCTAATGCAATTGTATATGTTGTTTTTATGTTCATAAATATAGCAAAAGTATAAAAGCTTGGACCAGAAGGGACACGTCAAATTCCTCTTAGTGGCTGCCTCCAGGTAGGAAGGGATGGGAATGGGACTGGATGAGTGGAAGTAGCACGAACAAGTACAATGTTTTGGCTTAAAATATTCTAATGTTTGTTTAAATTCTGATTTGATTTAGACTCAGATCTTTTTATGTCTGAACACATTTCCAAGAATTTCAAATACAGACAATATAGTTATTTACTATTTGGGGGACAATGGAGATTTGTATTTTTAGTTTTGTGATTTTCAGAACAAGTTATAAAATTGTTGACTGGAGTAATCATACTCGTATTCTATATTTTAGTGCTCCATTAATCTGTAGATCGGTTGGAGGACATTTACACCTGATCTTAGCCTAAAGGCCAAGAAGTAATGTAGGAGGACTTTGCAATGGGAGAATTTGATCTTCAGCTAATGGACTGATGGGAAGACAAATGAACAAGTCATGCATATGGCTAGCTGATAACAGATTATTTAAAACTAATGAGCCCTTTTTTTCCCCCACCAATTTGAAGTTACATGCTTCTAAAATGTAAACAGTGTGTGGGAATAGAATGAAAAACTTGAGTGAGTTTTCAATCTGTATTTTCAGTTGTATTGTGGAATCATTTCTCATTAAATATTCATTCTATCTGTCTTCAAATATAAACATCACTCATAAGCAGAAACCAAACAAATTAATTTTAAAATTAGCATCTACTGCTGTTAATGATCACTTACTGTTGTCCCAGTTCCCTGTATATGCATTGCTGTCTATTATATGTGAGCTACACTGTTCTCTTCTAGAGAACAACTCAGTTGAGTTCTCTGAGACCTCATCTTGAACTGAATCCTTTCCATCTCTCCTGTTCCTCTCTAATTGCATTGAGCATCACTGTATGTAAATTTATCATGCTCTGTTCCCCATCTCTTTAGGAAGTTTTAGTCTTATGAAAATTTTGCGAATTAACCTCAACAGTGTTTTCCATATCTGAATACTTTCTGATCTCCCATTTAAACTACTGTTGTAATTATTGCATTGCCTTGGGTGTATTCTATTTGTACATACTACTTTGAGTGCATTAACAAACATTAATAGCAGCTTCCCAAGAATACCTTACATTATCACAGGGAAAGAAGTACTAGTATAATATTCAGTAATGAATTTTCAAACAATTTGTATTCTAGAAATTTCTTCAATGTCTATTCAACTCTTACTTCCCTTTTATGCTTCTGCCTATTCAGCAGACCCTTTGGATGTCTCTGAGAACCTCAAACTTAACATGCTGAAGACTCAACTAACATAATCAACCCCAAACCTGCTCTTCCTCTGTATTTTCTGATTAGTTAACAATACCTCCCTCCATGAGGATGTGCAAGCTAGACTGTTATCCTTGAAGCTGGATTTTCTTTCCTTATTTCTCACATCCAGTTTTCTTCCAGGGTTTGTCAATTTTGCTTTCTACATATCCCGTACATCTGTTTGGTCAAGCCACATACCATCACTGGCCATTTGGACCACTGCAATAGATGATTTACATCTCCCTTTGCTTTCTCTGGCCATCCTTCAGTGTGTTCTATACACTGCAACCAGGGAGAGCATTTCAAAATGCAAATGCAATCACCTCAAACACACTCAGACTTTCATTTCTATTTGCTTTAAATCCTGTCCTTAGGCTAAATACCAAAATCCCTTACAAGGCCTGTGATGCCATGTAAGATCTGTCTCCTATTCCCCTAACACCCTCTGCTTCAGCCACACTAATATTACATAATATTATTTTCCCTTTGTTAATGCCTGGATTACCTTCCATGACACCTCACTCCATCTAACTGAGACTTACTCTTCTTTCCGATTTCTTCTTCTTTGCCACTTCCGTAGAGAAGTGTTTCCTGAACTTACTTAATTGGTCAAATATTCCTATTACTTCTCAGAGCACTTGGTTCTTAATATCCTTCATAGCACATAACACATGTATAATGTTACATTGATTTGATTCAAGTATTTCTCCCTGTAGACCTGTACTGTCTAATATAGTAGCTACTAGCTATATGTAGCTCTTGAACTTTAAATTAATTACAATTAAATAGAATAAAAAGTTCTGTTGCCTGGTCACATCAGAAACATTTTAAGTGTTCAAGAGCCACATGTGACTAGAGGCTATCGTATTGGGCAGCAGAGAATAAAGAATATTGTCACAATTATGGGAAGTTCTGTTGGCTACCATGCGCTAGACTATAAGCTCTTGAATGTCAGAAACTGGTCCTTTTCTTTTTTCTGTTTTCTGTCTGCCTGTCTGATTTATTTTTTTGTCTTTCTGTCTTTGCCTTGCCATTGGATTCCAAATGCCTAGCAACATAGCTGGCCCAAAGATGGCCCTCCAAAACATTTGTTAAACAAATGAAAAAGATGAGTTAATGAATGACCATCTCAGAGCCTTGTGGGGACAATGTAGAATAGTCAAGAATGCCCCAAATGGTGAAAATGTTCACCAGGGCAGGTATTTGCAAACCACTGCTCCTTGAGGCCTCAGCACTATGTGCTTCTCACAGACTCAGTTATTGACATGCCTGCACAACGTTTGTTTTGCTGTCTCAAAAGTATATTTGGCAAGACATGGTCTGGAGATC
This sequence comes from Plecturocebus donacophilus, assembly GCA_004027715.1. Taxonomy (NCBI): domain Eukaryota; kingdom Metazoa; phylum Chordata; class Mammalia; order Primates; family Pitheciidae; genus Plecturocebus; species Plecturocebus donacophilus. The sequence goes on along the minus strand of PVKP010031138.1, from coordinate 22,403 downwards.
CTTCATGAAACACTTTGTAAAAGGGCGTGCTTTGTGGAAGTATAAAAGTACCTGATTATAGCACTATATGTGCTCGCAGATGTTTATCAGTTTTTGGAAGCAAACGGTTGTCATGTCTTAGATGTGTTATTTTGCCTAAGGGGATATGCCAAATTATGTGAGGGATCCTCTTTCTTATATTACTTGAATTTTATTTTTAGTGAAGTGAAGAGTTAATCAAGTATGGTCTAGAAACAAGAGGGGCTCTGATTTCATGGAAACCCATGTTAAAGCTGAAGAATTTTTTTTTTTCAAGTATCACAATGTTTATTGATAGAAGCACTAGACGAGATGACAACTCCACAAATGAAAAAGAACGACATGATGCAATCTTCAGGAAAGTAAGAGGCATACTAAATAAGCTTACTCCTGAAAAGTTTGACAAGCTATGCCTTGAGCTCCTCAATGTGGGTGTAGAGTTAAAGCTGAAGAGTTTTACTGCTTTGACTGAGGGGCTGGCAAATTATGGCCTCTGGGTTAAGTTTAGCCCCGTGTCTGTTTCTGTGAATAAAGTTTTATTGGAAAAAGCCATATCCATTTTTTTTTCATCTATGGCTGCTTTTACCCAACAAAGGCAGAGTTTTGTAGCTGGCACGGAGACTCTGTAGCCCACAAAGCCTAAAATATTTACTACCTGGCCCTTTACAGGAAAGTTCACCCACTCCTGCTTTAAAGCCTACAGGATAAAATGTGACTTGCATTGTTTGATTTGTTAGTAATTTGTGGGTACAGCTGACAAAATGATCACTATGATCAGTTGTTTTCCTGATCACACACCCTCTTCTGCCTCAGATAGATGTTTTTAAAATTTCGAGACAAAGTCTCAATCTGTTGTCCAGGCTGGAGTATAGTGGCACATTCTCAGCTCACTACAACCTCCGCCTCCCAGGTTCAAGCAATTCTCCTGCACCAGCCTCCTGAGTAACTGGGATTACAGGCACGTGCCACCATGCCCAGCTAATTTTTGTATTTTAATAAAGATGGAGTTTCACCATGTTGACCAGGTTGGTCTCGAACTCCTGACCTCAGGTGATCTGCCCACCTTGGCCTCTCAAACTGCTGGGATTACAGGCATGAGCCACCATGCCTGGCCCCAAACAGGTTTTTCAAATTCAAAATCCTAAAGAAATTACACAGCTGGCCCCTGTCTTTTTGAAGCAGCTGGGTGAGTTTCAGGCCAGGAGATAAAGACATAGACAGCAGAATGTGATGGAAAATACCCCTTGCCATGATGCTGTGTGGGCTGAGAACCTTAAGGTGTTGGTGCCAGAAAAAAGACAATGGGTCAGGAAACACGTACCTATGGGAGGTAAACTGCAGAGAACAGAACAGGAGACCAGAGGCTGTGAAAGTGAGGCACGATGTGGGTGAGCTTCAAAAAAAGGAGGACAATCAGGCAGCTCAGACCCTGAGAATGGAGAGGCCCGCAGATGGATCAGGGCAATTGGCGGAAGCCGAATCCAACGGCTGTGTTCCGAGTGGGAGAAACTAGGTCAGGAAAAAGTATGAACAGTTTCCAGGCAAGCCCAGTCAGGAGTCAAAGGGCAATACAGAGCTTAGGTTTGAAGTAGAACTTAGGGCAGACCTGGGATAGATGGAAGCAGAATCTATTGGCAGGAGGATGGCGGGGAGGGCGGTAGGGCTAGCTGGCTTGAGCCTCACATTTAGACTTTTAATCCTATCTCCATGTGAGGCTATATATAAAGTTACTTAGCAATGCCAGCAAGTTTGAAAGAAGACAGTGAAATTTAAACTTCAAAAAAATTTCTTGTATCCCTCCTTTTTAATATATTGTCTATAGTATTTGAAGATCCACAAAAATACAAGTGATGATATATAGCATAAAATACATAGCATAAACTCTGGAGCCAGACTGCTTTTGTCCATATCTTGATTCTGCCATTTATCAGCTGTGTGACCTTGGGCAAGTTACTTAACCTCTCGATGCCCTAATTCACTCACTTATGAAATGAAGATAATAATCACAGCATTTCTTAGAGTTGTGAGGACTAATTGAGCTTACACCTGTGAAAATGCTTAGAATTGTTCCTGATATGCACTGAATGCTATGGGTGTTTATTAACTATAGTGGCTCCTCTCGACCTCTAAGATGCCCTGGCTAAAAAATCAGCTACAAACAAATCATGGAGGAACCAATCTCCAGTGGATTATGTGAATTCTGTTAAAGAATTTGTGTCCTTTAAATAAATGGCTGTTTAGTGTAGTGGAGGGATATTCTTGTTTTTAGGATTTTTTTTTCTTTGAACAGATTGTATGTCTGTGTGGAAACTTCATTTTGTTGTTCCTAATTCCTGTCTTGCAAAAGAACATAACACTGAGTAGAAAAGTAAGTGAAGGAATTAGTAAAGGTGAGGGAGACAACTCAACTCGTACAGGTATTTTTTAAAATTGTTGTAAAATATACATAATATAAAAGTACTATCTTAGTGATTTTTAAATGTACAATTCATTAGTGTTAAGTACATTCACGTTCTTGTGAACCAATCTCTAGAAGTCTTTTCATCTTGCAAAATTGAAACTAAACATATATATATGTATGTATGTGTGTGTGTGTGTGTGTGTGTGTGTGTGTGTATATATATATATATATTTAGACAAAGTCTCATTGTGTCACCCAGGCTGGAGTGCAATGGCGTCATCTCTGCTTGCTGCAACCTCTGCCTCCTGGGTTCTAGTGATTCTCCTACCTCAGCCTCCCTAGTAGCTGAGATTGCAGGTGCCCACCACCACGCCCAGCTAATTTTTGCATATTTAGTAGAGATGGAGTTTCACCACGTTGCCCAGGCTGGTTTTGAACTCCTAACCTCAGGTGATCCACCTGCCTCGGCTTTTCAAAGTGCTGGGATTACAGACATGAGCCACCAGACCAGGCCATGAAACTCTATATTCATTAAACAGCTCCTGATTTACCCCTTCCCTAGCCCTTGGTGAGGACCATTTTACTTTCTGTTTATGATTTTGACTACTCTAGGTATCTCATATAAGTGGAATCATATAGTATTTGTCTATTTGTGACTGACTTCGTTCACTTTGCGTAATGTCCTCAAGGTTCATTCATACTGTAGTCTGTGTCAGAATTTTGTCCGTTTGAAAGGCTAAATAATATTCAATTGTATGTGTATACCCCATTGTATTTATTCATTCATCTGCCAATGGATTCTTGAGTTGCTTCCTTCTTTTAGCTCTTGTGAATATGCTGCTATGAACATGGGTATGCAACAGTCAGGAGTCTTTCCGACATTCTTCTATGACCTGACCTCCTTGCTCCCTTGCTCCCAGAATCGGGGAATAAGCTGGGTTCTGACCCAGGTAGACCTGGATTACAACCCTGGTTTCACCTCTCACAGGTTATGCAACCTTGAGCAAGTTACTTCTCTCAGCTAGTTTATTGTCTGTAATGAAGGAATCGTGATATTTAAATAGAGTTATTTTAGGAGTTAAAAGAGACTTCATGTGAAGCCATTGAACCATGTCTGATACACAATAAAAATTCAATAAATTTATGTCTCTTTTTTCTTCTCAAACGTGCCATCTCTTCTTCTCTGATCAGTTATGTATACTTCCTTCCTTTATTTTCACTTTATTACAAGGAGAGCCACAAACATATCCATGAGGTCTGAAGTTGGTTTACATTCTTGACAATCCTGCACGATCTGCACATGTACCCCAGAACTTAAAAAATAATAACTAAAAAAAGAAATTCCCTCCTAATAGAGGATACCAGTAGAGTTGGTCCAACCTTGCTTAACTCAACAGATTTTGTTTAGAATTTTAGGGCTCTTTTGAAAAGGGCACTGACATAGTCAAAAAGTGTCATGTCCTATTTTAAAGATGTCTTTCTTAAAACAATTGTGGGTTTTTTTTTTTCAAAAACAGTTTCAAATATTTAAATTCAATTAAGCACAAACTTTAAGGGAGTTCTAAATTTGACCCACATATGCTCTTTAATGCCAACTCAATTGGGCCCACTTGTTTGACCTTAATCATAGATAAGGAAACATGGTCTTTCCATGTTCATGTTGACAGCAAGCATTGTATTTCATTTCCCTTGTAGGGATGGTGTCATTGAGATAAATGCCTTTTTGTGATAAGGAATATATAGTAGTGGCTATACCAGTTATGATCTGCTTACTTAAACTCAATTTAGTTGTTTAAATATTTAAAAATCAACCAAAATATTTTAAAATATTGGAAAGAGTACGGAGAGAATTTGTAATTTTAGATCTTGGCAAAACATCATAAAGAAAAAAGGTGCTCAAAAATTGCTTAATAATTATTTTGTTTTGAGATAAAAATTAATAGCTTGAACCTTTGATTATGAAAAATAACATACAATCCAAAAATGTTGGTAGAGATGGCAAATATTAAACAGAAGAGTACACATGATTCTTTTTTTAAAAAATTTGTGCATTGGCTTGGTGACCAGCACATCCAGCTTGCCACAACCACCACCAACACCCATGTGTGCCACACAGGGGCCTGAGGGTTGGCGTGCCATGGCTACAGCTACCACTGACATTATATATGCCACTCAGAAACCTGGAGACCTGCCAACCTGCCTAGCCAATTACTGCCACTGCTGGTACCTGAGCAAGCCACCTGGAGGCCAAAGATTGGCTTTCATTACCACAAGTGCCCATGTATGCCACCTGAGGGCCCAAGGACGGGCATGCCTGGCTCACCACTATTACCACTAGTACCCAAGGACTGGCCCCACTTAGTGTCATTTTCTCACCAAAGCCTCACCATAGCCTTCACTAACAACCACATCTAAGCCAATGAGGAGCTCATATACACCACTGTGCATACAAACAAAGAAATTATATGGAGGCTATGCTGCTGCACTCACCCAGAATCAAAGCCAAAGCACCCCACCCAACCAACACTATAGATACATCTTTAGGAAAAAGCGTTTTCCTATAAAGTCAGTCCATAAAATGAGAAAAAGCAACTGTTGTACCAGATGTGCAAATAGCAGCAGAAGGACAAAAGAACGTCATGAAAAGGCGAGAAAACATGACATCTCCAGAGGAACGCAATGATTCCCTAGCAACAGATTCCACCAGAAAGAAAATATATAAAATGACTGAAAAAAATCAAAATAATAACATTAAAGAAACTCAGTGAGATATGATAGAACACAGATAAACAATGCAAAGATATCAAGAAATCAATTCACTATGTGAGACAGATACCATAAAAAGCAAACAGAAATCCTAGAAATGAAAAATTAAATAAACAAAATAAAAATATATTTGGGGAGATAACATGATCACTTCTGAGCTCTGGGAGTGCCTATTTTTCACCTACTGTGACCTATTCCTCATTCAGCTGAACAAATTGGAGCCTAAGAAGATAAATTGACTTGCTTTAGCTAAAGAAAACAATGAACCGTACGCATGTGTGTGTGTGTGTGTGTGTGTGTGTGTGGTGGTAGTAGAAATACTCTGTAAATATCCATATCTTCTTGGATTAGAGATAGTTCATGGTGACTTCAGAAATACCTGCCCTTTCCAAGATCACCAGTGATCACATTGTGTCTAAGTCCAACAAACACTTTTGGGTGGTATTTTGTTAGTGATCTTTGGACCATTTGTTACTGGACACTCTTTTTCATTTAAAATTTCTGGCTCCTTGGGTAGCACCTATATCCTATTTTTTCAGCCATATATTTTTCATGTTTTTTCAGCCAGTCTCTCTGTCTCTTTTTTAGGCTCTATCACCTTATTCATCTTCTGTTCTGGTGCTTCCTAAGGTTCTGCCCATCCTTTTTGATCTTACAATCCTCCATACACTCTTTCTAAATACAGCATTCCATGCCATGACTTTACTTTCCATCTGTAAGTTGATAATTCTTAAACCTCCATCTCAAGCCCAGGTCTCTCACCTGAATTCCAAGCCCTCATTCTCTGCTGGCTGTTCCACATGAGCCTTAAACTCAATAAACACAAAACTGAAATTGTCATCTTTTCTCCTCATCCTCAAACTATACCCCCCAAATCTCTTCCTCCTTAGTTCCCTATTTACTTGGCACCATGAGGTTCCCCTTTGATTTGTCCCTCACATTCTGTTGAACATTTTTTTAACCCCCTTAATTTCTTCCCCACTATTCCTACTACTATTAGGATAAAGGACCATTCTTTCCAGCCTGGATCATCCAACCTGCAAAAATCTAACTGACAGCCTTGCTTTTGTTCTTGCCTACTCTTAATCACTATTCATATAAGACCCAGGGGGAATCTTACTGAGGAAAAAATCCTAATACTACCACCTTCCTGCATAATAAATATTATTTGGGTGCTTCCCATCACCTGAAGGATCAAGTCCAAATTCCTGCACATGGCACAATACACAAGACCTCTTTTTTTTTTTTTTTTTTGAGATGGAGTTTCACTCTTGTTGCTCAGGTGGGAGTTCAATGGCACAATTTCAGCTCACTGCAACCTTCGTCTCCTGGGTTCAAGTGATTCTCCTGCCTCAGCCTCCCGAATAGTTGGGATTACAGGCATGGACCACCATCCCTGGCTAATTTTTATATTTTTAGTAGAGACAGGGTTTCACCATGTTGACCAGGATGGTCTTGAACTCCTGACCTCAGGTGATCCACCTGCCTTAGCCTCCCAAAGTGCTGAGATTACAAGTGTGAGCAACTGTGCCAAAGCCTTTTATAATCTACAGCTAGTCGTTCCATTTATTTTAGTATTGTAAAATTTTTTCTACTCTCCCCTTACATCTGTTTCTTGGCATTTCAGAATGCCTTCCATTCTTTGAGCTTGTCATGTTCTGTTTTGTCTTTGTTTAAAACCAAGTATGCTTTTCTCTCTGCTGTGTTCTCACTCATTTTTCAAATCCTAGCTCAGATGTAATATCTTTCTATGGTCCTTCTCCCTCTTCAGTCCTGTTGTATCCTCTGTGGTGCCCTTGGCATCCTGTGCTCATCCCATCCTAGTACATTTATTCTGTGTGAATTCAAACATTGCTGATGACTCTTTGGAGGGTAGCTTGATAGTAACTAGTAAAGTTGAATATGTGTATACTCTTTGGCTAGTAAATTGATGCTTCTGGTTCATACTTCAAAGAAACCATAGCAAATGTACATAGAAGAAATGTATAAAAATAATTATTATATCTGTGTGTAATAGCAAAAAATAAATAAATAAAAAAGAAACAACCTGAATGTTCAACAAGAAAAGAGAAGAAATAGTGGCAAAGTCATCCCCTGGAATACTATACAGCAGTTAAAATGAATCAACTTGAGTTGCCAGTATCAACATTGGTATACATAAAAAACATAGCGTTCAGCAAGAAAAACAAGTTGCAGAATGAAACAATTTGATGCCGTTTATAAAATTAAAATCATGCAAAACTTTGTAGATTTGAAAATATTTGGTAAACGCATTAAGAACAGGACTATAAACACTAAATTTAGAATAGGACTTCCTTCTAGGAAAGGAAGAAGAATGAATCATGTTTTATTTACAATAAACTGCAGTCTTCCCTCCGTATCTGTGGGTTCTGCATCTATGGATTCAACCAACTCTGGGTTGAAATACTTGGGAAAAAAATTTCACAAAGGTCCAAAAAGCAAAGCTTGAATTTTCCCACACACTGAATACTATGTTGAATCCACACAAATAAGTGGTGTGTAAGCACTTCTATATTATATATAATAATTATATATATGTAATCTAGAGATTACTTAAAGTATGGGGGAAATGTGTGTAATTTATATGCAAATATTACACCATTTTATATAAAGGATTTATGCGTTTGCAGATTTTGGTATCTGTGTCCTGGAACCAGTCCCCCATGGATAACAAGAGATGACTATACAATAAAGAGACTTCATTACTTTGCCAAACAAATGATACCAATTAAGCAAACTTCTAGTAATACAGAAAAAGCATAGGAATAAATAGTCAAAATTGGGATTGAAATAGTAAAAAATAAAAGTTTGTTTTTGGAAGGGATAAGGATTAGAGCAAACTCAATGCCTTGTGTAATTATGGGTGGGTACATAAACAATTTTTGGTTTTGGCTGATTCACAAAGACCTGTCTTGGCTCTCTCTGCTATTAGAAAAAGTGTTGAAAACACTGCTTACTCTGGCTTCCTGGGCATGCCCCCCTTTAATGGGTTCATGTAAACAACTTCACTGGCATTTTCAAGGGGAGCTATAATACCAAGACAACATATGATGAAATTCCACCATGGCTCTTTGTTAATTCATTCCTTTTCTACCTGACCTTTAAATATTTTAGCTTGTCATGACTCCATCCTCTTAATACTTCATGTTCCTTTCCCAAGTGATTGCATCTATTTCTACATTTACGTCCCAAGTCCAGATAGCTCCTCAGAGTGATCTCACATACCCAACTGCTCACTCAACATCCCACTGGATGTCTCGTGGCCAACTTAGAGTTAATGCGTAATTTGAATTCATGCTTCCCGTGCCCCATCCTCAAATGTATTCGTGCTGTGTTTTCCTCCCCAGGGTACAGTGTCACCATCCAGCCAACCTGCTAGAAACCTAGGAGTCATTTTTTATACCTCCCTCCCTTATGATTTATGTCCAATGCATCACTAGGTTCTACTGATTCTACCTTGTAGGCATGTCTCAAATGCTCTGACTTTTATACAAATTCATTGCTACTCTTATTTTTTTCTGGCCTTTGCATTCTCACTGTCTTCTCTATATTTATCAGTTCTACCTCCTCCATGTATGTTTAGTTAGCTTCCGTCACATGAAGCCACTCTCCATAGTATGTCTAGGGTGAACCCTTCAAAATGCAAATCTGAATGTAGCACCCTTGCCTAAAACATTTCCTTACTTCTTATAACTCTTGGAGCCCATCCCAGAATCCCTCTCAAGCTCTTTCCATCTGGGAAGCTTCATCTCATGGAAGTTTTCTCCTCTTCTCACTCTTGTCAAATCCAGCTTCCAACCACATGGCCTCCCTTTTAGTTCTTCACATGTATCCTTCCCACTTCAGGACCTTGCTGCAAGCTGCTCTCTCTGCCTGAAAAACTGACTCTCAGCCACCCGCCGCCCCAATGCCTCCACCTAAGGCATGTCTCTTCATTCATTCGCTCTCAGCTCAAACATTACTTTCTCAAGAAAGGCTCTCATGACCACTTTGGCAGAGTTTATAGGTTCTGTAATAGTCCAACTCTGCACTTGTTGATAGCATTTAACAACAGCAAAAAAAAGGATTTCAGAATTCACATGATCGTCTGCTTGCTACACCAGACCATGAGTATGAGCACAGCAGCAGAGTGCGTGCTGTTCCCTGCTGCAACCCCAGCACCTGGTCAACGCACCTCAAGTAGTGCCTGAATGAAAGGCGGGGCTTCTGAAACACCTGCAGGGAAGGAGGAAGATTCAGTTTGTACTCCCAGAAGCTACAAGTTACTACTTAATATTTGGAAACCAGTTCTTGTTAGCATTTCAGAAAAGTAGGCTGGGATGATTGTTCTCAGTGGTTTTTAAAGTTATGTGGACATAAATATGTAGGTATGTCTTTATTCTGTGCTTGAGTTTTCCTAAGCTAGAAGTAATTCCCCTGAAAACCGATCAAATCCCTGTGCATGTTAGATGATTTCAGTTTCAGAGGCTGTGGATTTTGTGCTGGAAAATACCTCTTTAGAACTCTTCTGACCCCTCAAGAAAATCCTTAGCCAAATAATATTAGTCGTGAGCTTGTGCATGAGAAGGAAAAAGGACGGATTTTTCCCTTGAGTGATGTGAATGTCGTGTCTTTCGTATAGAAGGAGAATGAATTTTGGATTCAGATAGGTATCAGATTCTCAATTCTACATATTTGGCTAAGTTTTAAAAATCACCCAGGCATCATTTTGTTCATTTATATGATTGAAATCAGGGGATGATGTATAGAGATACCACAGATTTGCTGAGATAGCATTTGACAGGCTCTGAGCACAGTGCTTGTTGCTGGTGGAGACTTAATGAATTGCATTTCTTTTCACTTTTCTATCAGTACATGTAAACTAGTCAGTTGTTTTTGAATTGGGGTTCGAGGCCCCAGACAACTGAAATTAGAGTTTTGACACTCTAAAACCTCTTCTTCTTAGAGCTTTTTCTTAGAAATGATTTTGATAGACTTAGATTGAATATAAGATTGTATGACCATAGTGCATATCAACTAAGCATACCTTGATGCGTCTGGGCAAAACCGAGAGTAGAGCAAGAAAAAAAGAGGAAATGTCATATGCAGGTAATCAGTAGCAACATACTACCTCATTGTAAGGAGGGATTGAAGCAAAGCCTGTCCTGCCAGAGCTGGATGCCATTTGGTTATGACCTTTCTAGAATATGTCAGTAGATGTGTTCTGAGGAGAAGCTGGAAGAAGGACCAACGCGTATTTCTCTGCATTAGAGAATGGTTCGTCCATCCCTCAGTCCATTCATTGTCCTATGTGTCTGAGTGTTTAGAATGTGTCATGCACTGTACTGCCCCAGCAGCCAAAGTCCAGCAATTAACAAGGGGCAGCTCTGCTCGGTAGAGGGAGGAAGGACAGGGGAATGAGAGATATAGGTTGATTATTGCTTATCTGAAATGCTTGGGACCAGAAGTGTTTCCAATTTCAGATTTTTGTGACTTGGGGATATTTGTGTCATACTTACTGATTCGACATCCCTAATTTGAAAATCCAAAATCTGAATTTCTCCAATGAGTATTTTATTTGAGCATCATATTGGTACTTAAAACATTTCACATTTTGCAGCATTTTGGATTTTCAGATAAGGGCTATTCAACCTGTAATAAGCAAATGTATGTGACATCAGGTTGTGGTAAGTGAAACAACAAAAAAACAATAGGGGGATAGAGAAGGTGTGTTTGAGTGTGTGTGTGTGTCGGGGGGTGGATACACTCTTATATAATGTGGTTTGCAAAAGTCTCTGGAAGAGACCGAGGACTGAATGTCACAAGGAAGCAAGGCTTGCAGGTTGCTGAGGGATGGGTTTCCAAGCAGAGAAGGCAGCAAGGACAGTAAGCATGAAGGTCCTCAGCTGCAGGCCTGGTGTATCTGAGGAATGATGAGGGAGCTGGTGCAGGCAAGCAGCGGGGAGGTGAGTGGGAGGAGGTGAGCTTAGAGATGTGGTCAGGCCAGTACACAGGGATAAGTATACAATGGATGAGATTTTGGCTTTGAATCCAAGAGAGATGGGAAGCCATGGGGGAGTTTTGACCGTAGTCTTATTTACCTGGTAACTGGATTACTCTGGCAGCCATTGTAGGACAGCCTGCTGGGACTAAAAGAGCCTGCTCGGGGGCATGGGCAGAAACAGAAAGACTGGTTAGCAGGCTGTTGCCAAAGCTAGTTGAGAAGCATGTTCCCCTCAGTACTGGCTGCTAAGTTGTTTAAAAAAATGGCATTCTTTCTCAGAATACAAATTCTTTCTAGTGTCTACTGACTTCTGCATTAAACCAAGCTTGCTTCTCTTTGCTTATTCTTTATTTCCCTGTATATACTACCCCGCGAATGCAAAGGCTTTGATTAGAAAAATAGTAATGGGTGTGATGAAGAATAGTTGGATTTTCGATCTATTTCAGTGGTGGAGCTCACAGGATTTACTGGTGGACTACATGAAGGATATGAGAGAAACAGGAACCCAGGATAGCACTTAAGAATTGGGCTTCAGCAACTGGAAGGGCAGAAGGGGAGACTAAAGGAGAGGCACATGCTAGGAACACTGTTGGATCGTTTTCACTCTCAGAATCTTCTGTTCCAACATAGTTTTTGGAAGGAATCCTACCTTAGACTTATTGACCACCTACTTCCTATCGTTTAGTTGACTGCTGAAGGCTGGTTCTGTGGTATATAAGAAAACTTCCTGGCATGATGGGTACTCTGGAATAGAAATTGGGAGGAGTGTAAAACACAAATTTCACCTATCTGACTGCTTAGCCAAGGACTAGCCCTGTTTATTAAGAAACTTTTTTCTAACTGACTGTCTCCCTAGAGGCTCAAGCCTAGAGTAACAGCTGTAGGTGATTCCCAACTTGGCAGAGGTTGCAATCGCCTTTAGGGCTCCAGAGTGGAATCTTGTACTTCCCTAAATTTTGGTTAGTGAAAGTATAGAGCTGCTAGAGGGAAGGACTCAAAGAAGGTCACAGCTGGGCGAGACCTTAACATTCAGGAGACATGAGGTCCGGAGAGGTTATCAGACTTCTGCAACAGGCAGAAGGAGTAGCAGAGACAGGATTAGAACCTGGGTCTCTAACTCCCAATCCACTGCTCTTTTTGCTGTACAATACTTAAGGGAATATGAAAGTCCCAGGTAGTCACTAACTTGGAACAAATTATCTTTTACTCTCAGGAGACTAGAGATCATTGTCATCCTCACCACATACTACTTTTAATCCATATTCATGAATCCCATAAGATTTACCCTTAGGCAAAAACTGGAGTTTGGCTGAGTTTCTTGGTCTAAATAAACAAAGAATGGCAATAATAATTCTTGCTTTCCTCTGGGATAGATTATTACTTTCACATTCAGGAAGTGAAGGATTACAAGCATAATGTTCGGAAAAGGACAGTGGTGTAATGAGCAGATGTTACTATCATGAATGTGGGGATAATTACAATTCTTCTATGGATAAATACTACAAAAAGAAGTTTGCAGTATGTCTGGGTCCTTGCCTTATCAAACAGGCAGTTGAAGGTGAAATGGCTTGATTTGAATTTCATCCATGATTTTCAGAAGGCTGGGGGAGCTGCTAAGGGGTAGTGAAATATCCAAAGTACATTGCTGGAGAAAGAAAGAAAGGTGATACAAGCAGTCAGCTGCCGAAAGACTGACACTTGGTTGTTTCCACTGAAATATTTTAAAAATCCAGATGGAAGCTTGTGAGATTGTCTCTGATTACTGCAACATCATCATACCACGTCAACAATAGTTACTGCTCATACAAACTGTAGACATGCTTTTAGCTTCGCTTCTCTTTCTAAGTTCATCGAACCTAGATCTTACTAAGATTTAGGGACCCACTCAATTCTGTACCAGCTGGTTGGTAGCTGATGTACTAGCTGGTTAGTAGCTGATGCTTTTTTTTTTTCTTTAATAGTGAAAAGCTTTTTACATCTCTGTAGATTTCTTACCCTGAGATGTTAGGGTTCTTCAGAGAAATAAAACCAATAGGATAGATGATAGATAGATAGATAGATAGAAGAGGAGATTTATTATAGGAATTGTCTCATGTGTTTATGGGGGCCAGGAAGCCCCACAATAATATAGATATATATGGGAAAATTTAATATAGCAAGTGACCTATGTGATTATAGAGGCTGAGAAGCCTCACGGTCTGTCATTATCCAGGTGGAGAACCAGGAAAGCTAGTAGCATAATTCTTTCCAAGTCCAAAGACCTGAGAAAAGGCGAGCTGGTGGTATAAGTGCCAATCTGAGTCTGAAAGCCTGAGAACCAGGATTCTATCTGTCCAAAAGTGGGGGAACTTGGATGTCTCAGTTCAAACAAAGAAAAAAAGCAAATTCACCTTCTTCCACATTTATGTTCCATTCAGACGTTCAACAGATTGGATTGCATCCACCCACCTTAGTGAGAACAATCTTCTTTACTCAGTTTACCTATTCAAATGTTAGTCTCTTCCAGAAATACCCTCACAGACACAGTTGGAAATAATGTTTTGCTAGCAATCTGGGTATCCCTTAGCCCAGTCAAGTTAACACATAAAATTAACCATTGCAATCTACTTCTTGTAACCTTGGCACCCACATGAATCTCCTTAAAACATCCCTAACCTTCAAATAAAGATGAAAACAAGGCCATAATTCCACCTACAATGATACAATGATCCTGTGTACAACAAGGAATATATTAATCCTTTCCTCAGAAGAGAAGGTAAAGTCTTTCAGTGACATTTACTCTTCTGATATCCTATAACTTGAATACTATGATGTAAAATTAACAATAGTTAAACAGTGATATAAAGTTAATACATATCATGTTACATGATAAGGAAATAAGAGCAGAAATAAAGCAAATATATTTGCTTAATATATATCTATGTACACCCAAATATATTCATAACAAAATAAGGAGGAAATACTTCTGAAATTACAATTCTCGTTTCTGTAAGTGGTCATGTAGTTGTAGCTGGTATTTATAACTACCTTCTGCTATTACCCATTTTGTATTTTCTTTGCCTTCAGCAAGGATCTTAGCTCACTGTGGTTCTTTACCTGTGGGGTGATCCAAATATTCATTCCTAACAAGTCTGGGTCATTTGTAATCCTACCTGGATTGAGTAGCTGTAGTTTCCCATTGACCTTAATCACAGGGCATGATAATACTAAAAGTCCCCTAAGGGATCTTCTGTATTTCAGACTTCTCTTCTGTACCTCTACTGAGGAGTAGTAGTCCTATTTACACCTGGTAGTCAAGATCAGTCACCCCAGCCCACATCATAACTCCCTTCTTGGCTGTTGACTCAGAGCCATGAGGAGCACAGTGTGGCAGTCTTAACTTCTAGTTCAATGGAAGTATTGTTGCATCTCCTGGTGGAAGCATTCTTACCTCTGGGACTAAGACCTCTAAGCCAACAGAGCGTACAGTCTAATGAACAGGAAGCATGCATTTTGTTTGTGGGTTACTGTAAGTAAATAGGAAATGGTGCCTTTCGCATCTCCACCCCTTGATACCTGGACCTGTGAATTCTGGCTCTGAGAGAAACAGTGTCAGTCTCGGCTCACTGCAACCTCTTCCTCCCAGGTTCAAGCAATTCTCCTGCCTCAGCCTCCTGAATGGCTGGGACTACAGGCATGCACCATGCACTGCTAAGCCCAGCAAATTTTGTATTTTTAGTAGAGATGGGGTTTCACCATGTTGGCCAGGCTGGTCTCGAACTCCAGACCTCAGGTGATCTGCCTGCTTTGGCCTCCCAAAGTGCTGGGATTGTACGCGTGAGCCACCATGCCTGGCTGATATCATTACTTTATAGCTGTGTAGTATTCCATGACACCACGGAATACTACATGCACCATATTTTTTTTCCAGTCAACCATTGATGAGCATTTAGGTTTATTCCATGTCTTTGCTATTGTGAATACTGTTGTGATGAACATACATGTACATGTGTCCTTTTGGTAGAACAATTTATATTTCTTTGGATGTATACTCAAAAATGGGATTACTGGATTGAATGTTAATTCTGCTTTGAGGTTTTTAATAAATCACCAAACTGCTTTTCACAGTGGCTGAACTAATTTACATTCCCACCAGCAGCGTATAAACATTCCCTTTTCTCTGCAACCTCACCAGCATCTGTTATTTTTTGACTCTTTAATAGTAGCCATGCTGACTGGTGTGAGATGGTGTCTCATTGTGGTTTCGATGTACATTTCTCTAATGATCGGTGATGTAGAGCATTTTTTCTATGCTTGTTGGCCCCTTGTATGTCTTCTTTTGAAAACTGTCTGTTCATGTCCTTTTCCCACTTTTTAATGGGTTTGTTTTTTGTTTGATTTGTTTAATTCTTTATAGCTGACAGATATTGGACCTTTATCAGATGCAAAATAAAAGACTAGAAAATTCTGAGTCTATGGCAGGTGCCACCAGCTAAGGCCAGGCTCCCAGACCATCACACTAGGCCTTTGGGATTCTTCAGTGGAAAAGGAGAGCTTTACTATCTTCTCTCAGTAGCAGCAAAACCTGCCACCTGGATGAGTGATACTGTAATTCCAAATTTTGACTGAGGTACATATTTTCTTTGATGTCTATTTGCCCATTTGATCTCACTCGTATTCTCACTTTTTCTCTCCCTTTACAAATAGTTACATACATTTAATTGGGGGTGAAACAAAACATGGATATCAATCTTTAGGACATTATGAAAGTAATCTCCTCAATTATCCAAGTAAGTGAGCAGCACTTTTGTTGCATTATAAAGTATTTTCATCTGGTATATTTTTAAAACTTTCTGTGTTCTAGATCAACTATTAGTGACCACAATGTTGAATAATTACTCAGATTTGGCGATTCTGTCCTAAGGTGAAGTTGATCCTGTGCAAGCAGAATGATTGTCGTGAGAAAGGCAGCAATGGCAGTGTGTAGAACTTGATGAGATTTAGGGAAAAGCTGGTAGCTGAAGCCCCTCCCTATCCCCCAAAGAGGGAGTGGCTCTGTTTCCATGGGAAGTCTCTGTTTCCATAGGAAAGCAGAGGGGAGAGATTGCCTTCACTCCCTATTCATTCTAAAACAGCCTCAATATCAATGGGAGAGAAATGTATGTGTAGGTAGCAGTTGCTTGGGATCTTTTCCTTTTGATAAAATATGTATTTTGATGCCCAAACTTACTTCTTTATCATACCCTGTATTCAGTTGCAGGGAAGTTTTGAAAGCCATCGCCTGGGATTGTCTACAGATGCTTTAGTCATTATGTAGAATGCGTTTCAGCAATGGTCTTTGTATAGTGTACTGGGCTGGGAGTGTTGGTGTCTACAGACAGATGCCTCATGCCACCAGAATCATACAGAACAGTCTTTTGCTACTGTGTGTGTAATTTAAACACACACACACACACACAGATATGCATATATAAATAAAAAGATCAAACTTGTCTCTGAGTTCTGTTACTCACTTGAGGAAACAGGGTAGGAAAAATCACTTGGAAAAAGAAAATCAAATTATAATCATAATAATTATTGATGAACAGGGGACCTGAGTGAAGAAGAGATTTGAGATACTCATGCTGAAGTGACTTGGTGACACACCTTTCCCCAACCTGGAGACTCTCCTCACAAGGAATTGAATCTGCATTTCTGTCAGGGCAGGCATATTGGCTCAAGGTAGCACTCTAAATTCACATTGTTTCTGTCACATTAGTGATTTTTGTAAATGTTCAAGAAAGCAACCTAACCTCATTAGCCCTCAGCCCTCAGAGCAGGTATTTGCTAATTACTTTAGGTAAGGCTGGTTGCTATTATTGGTGGAACTAATTTCATCTTTAATTGATTAACCTTGAATAAACACAGGTGTTTTCTGTTGGGCTTAAGTTTCCTCTTTTTTCTGAGTTTTCTCTACATCAATAATTTTTGCATTAAGATGTTTATTATATAACTTTTTTTTACATAAAACTAACGTATACAGGAGGAGATATTGAAAAAGTGTGTGGAAAATGGAATGAAAAGGTAAAAATGAAAAATATAAACTTTATTTCTCACATAAAGTCAAGACAATTTAATAAACAATCATACTAGCCATTTAGCTCATCCCTAAAGAGCTGAAGTTCCTGGCAATTAAATCAAGACACCGCAGTCTTTTATTACACTACTAATGGAAGCAAATGGGTGCTTTTTAAAGATTTTTTAAGATTAGGAAACAAAAGGGAGTCAGAAGGAACCAAATCAGAACTATAAAGTGAATGCCTAATAATTTCCCATAAAAACTTTCACAAAATTGTCCTTGTTGGATGAGAAGAATGAGCAGGAGAATTGGCATGGTAGAGAAAAACTCTCTGGTAAAGCTTTCCTGGGAATTTTTCTGCTAATGCTTTGGCTTACTTTCTCAAAATATTCTCATAAGAGAAATGTTCCATCTCCTATCACAATTCTTGTCCTTCAGAAAGTTAGCAACCAGAATACCTTGAGGATCCCAAAACACTGTTGCCACGATGTTGCTCTTGATCAGTCTACTTTTGCTGTGACTGGACCACTTCCCCATCTTGGTAGCCGTTGCTTTGATTGTGCATTGTCTTTAGGTTCATGCCAGTAAATCCATAGTTCATGTGCTATTACAATTCTTCAAAGAAACAATTCAGGATCTTCATCTTATTCAAAATTTCTGTGGAAAACTCTGCTCTTGTCTGTAGCTAATCTGGGTACAATGCTTTTGGTACCCACCAAGTGTAAAGTTTACTCAGCTTTAATTTTTTAGTTAGAATTGTGTAAGCTGAGCCAATTAACAATAATAGTTAATAATGTAGACATAATGATATGTCTATTGATGAGTGAAGAAGAGATCTGAGATACATAATGATATGTCTACATTATTAACTATTGTTTCTGCAGTTAATTGTCAATCTTCTTCAATTAGGGCACAAACAAGATTAATGTTTTTTCCTTAAAAATTGATGTAGATGATCTTCTAGTGTAAGGTTCATCTTTAACATCATCTTGTCCCTTTTAAAAATGAATTACCTACTTGTAAGCTGATGATTTCTTTGGTGCATTGTCCCCATAAACTTTCATATAGGATCAGTGATTTTACCATTTTCCACCTGACTTCACGATAAATTTGATATTTATTCTTGCTTCAAGAACAAGCAGAATTCATGTTCTCTTTTCAAACTCTTGACTTTTCCTTCTTATTGCCTCAAACCAGATCCTGTTCAGACATGTTATAACAAGTTAGTATGAGTTTACTTTGGTGCAAAAAAAATGGAAATTCAGGCATACTTTTTCATAATATGCATTTTCTCTTTGTTAAGACCCCTCATATAAGTTCTGAAGCAAAAGAATAATGAACATTCATGAATCTGCTTCAAATTTAAAACTAGAATATTAGCAATACTGTTGCATATGCATGTATGTTTTGCCTCTGTTCATTCCCTCACCTGCAATACATGGTAATTACTATCTTGAAGTTTATGTTTATCATTTCCATTCTTCTTTTTTAGAAGTTATTTTTGAATTATTTATAGATATATAATAGATGTACATGTTTTATGGGTACATATGATATTTTCATACATTCATATAAGGTGGAATGATAGATTCAGAGAAATTGGGATATCTACCACCTTAAACAGTTACCTTTCCTTTATACTGGGGACAGTCACATTATTTTTTTCTAGCTATTTTGAAATATACAATAGATTGCTGTTAGCTATAGTCACCTTCCAGATTTAATGAACACTAGGTCTTATTTTCTCTATCTAAATGTATTTGTACCCATTATTTAATCTTTCTTCATTCTCCTCCCTTCCCTTCCCAGACCTTGACAACTACCAATCTACTCTTTATCTTCACGAGATTCATTTTTTCTAACTCCCATGTGAGTGAGAAGACATGATATTTGTCTTTCTGTGCCTGGCTCATTTTGCTTAAAATAATGACCTCTAGTACCATCCAAGTTGCTAAGAATAACAGGGTTTTAATCCTGTTTTATGGATGGATGGTCCATTGTGTGTATATACCACGTTTTATTTATCCATTCATCACTGACGGACACTAAGGTTGATTCTGTTGTTGTTGTTTTGTGAATAGTGCTGCAGTAAACATAGGAGTGCAGGTACCTCTTCCATATGTTGATTTCCTTTCTTTTAGATATATAGCCCGTAGTGAGATTGCTCGTTGATGTGGTAGTTCTATTCTTAGTGTTTTGAGAAACTTCTAAAGAGTTTTCCATAATGGCTGCCTTAATTTATATTCCCATCAACCATGAATGAGGGTTCCCCTTTCTCCACATCCTTGCCAGCATCCATTATTCCATCTTTTTGATGGATGCCATCTTACCTCAGGTGAGATGATATTGACATTTCATTGTGGTTTTGATTTGCATTGTGTTGGCCATTTGTATTTTTTTAAGACAGCATCTGGCTCTGTCACTCAGGCTGAAGTGCAGTGGCACAATGATGGCTCACTGTAGCCTCAACCTCCCAGCCTCAAGAGACCTTCCCACCCCAGCCTCTCAAGTGGCTGGGACTATAGGCATGCACCAGCACACCCACCTAAGTTCTGTATTTTTGCAGAGACAGGTTTTGCTATGTTGTCCAGGCTGGTCCTGAGCTCAAGCAATCTACCCACCTCGGCTACCCAAAGTGCTGGGATTACACGTGTAAGCCACTGTACCTGGCCTGTATGTATTATTATTATTATTTTTAGAAATGTCTATTCAGATCCTTTGCCCATTTTAAAATCAGATTATTTGTTTTTTGCTATTGTTTGAATTCCTTACATATTCTGGCTATTAATCTCTTGTCAGATGGGCAGTTTGCACATATATTTTTCCTTATTCTGTGAGTTAGCTATTCAATTTGATGATTGTTTCCTTTGTCATGCAGAAGCTTTTTAGCTTCTCAAGTAATCTCATTTATCTATTTTTGCTTTTGTTGTTTGTGCTTTTGAGGTCTTACTCAAAAATTGTTTTGCCCAGGTTAATGTCCTAGAGCATTTCCTCAATGTTTTCTTCTAGTAGTTTCATAGTTTCAGGTCTTAGATCCTTGTTTTTTTTTCTGGATGGTTTTCATATGTATGTAGCCCTATAAAATATTTTGCTGAACTTTGTTGTTTGAACTTTTTTGATATGCTGTAGACTTTTTCAATCTGCTTAGTTCATTCAATTTAACAATTCTTCTGTGCTGTTACGTTTAATTACAGTTAACTTGTATTCACTGTTGTATAATATTGCTTTGTGAGATTATACAAAAATTTTTCTATTTCCTATTGAATATTTGGATTGTTCCCATTTTTTTAGATTGTAAGCTCGAGCTATATGCAGAAAATTTAAATTGGACCTCTTTATTATACCATATACAAAAATTAACTCAAGATGGATTAAAAACTTAAATGTAAAATCCAAAACTATTGAGAAGTGTTTGTTCATATACTTTTCCCACTTGTTGATGGGGCCGTTTGTTTTTTTTATTGTAAATTTGTTTAAGTTTCTTGTAGATTCTGGATATTAGATCTTTGTCAGATGAGTAGATTGCAAAACTTTTCTCCCATTCTCCCATTGCTTGTTCACTCTGATGATAGTTTTTTTTCCTGTGCAGAAGCTCTTTACTTTAATTAGATTCCATTTGTCAATTTTGGCTTTTATTGCAATTGCTTTTGGCATTTTCATCATGAAGCCTTTGCCCATCCCTGTGTCCTACAGACAACCTACAGAATGAGAAAAACATTTTGCAAACTATGCATTCAACAAAGATCTACTATCCAGTATATATAAGGAACTTAAACAAATTTATAAGAAAAAAAAATACCATTAAAAAGTAGGCAAAGAACATGAACAACTTTTAAGAGAAGGCATACATGTGACCAACAATTATATGCAAAAAGCTTAATATTATTGACAATTAGAGAAATTCAAATCAAAACTACAATGAGATACATCTTGCCTGCCGCCACATAAGACATGTCTTTGTTCTTCCTTTGCCTTCTGCCACGATTGTGAGGGCTCTGCAGCCATGCAGAACTGTGAGTCCATTAAACCACTTTCCTTTACAAATTACCCAGTCTTGGATATGCCTTTATTAGCAACATGATAATAGGCTAATACAATATGTTTTAAGAGGTTCAATGTCATTTTATTTTAAATAGAGAGAATCTGTTTTCTCAGCACCATTTGTTGTATAGCTCCTTCCTTTCCACAACATTGGAACATTTCAAATTTTGTTTCTGCCTCAGGACTCTGTTCCATTTTAAGAAAAATTCTTAAAAACAAACAATGTTGACTGGATAACCAATGAAATGAAGGTAGAAATAAAGATGTTCTTTGAAACCAATGAGAACGAAGACACAACATACCAGAATCTCTGAGACACATTTAAAGCAGTGTCTAAAGGGAAATTTATAGGAATAAATGCCCACATGAGAAGTGAGGAAAAATCTAAAATTGACACCCTATTGTCAAAATTGAAAGAGCTAGAGGAGCAAGATAAAAAAAAAAAACTCAAAACCCAGCAGAAGACAAGAAATAACTAAGATCAGAGCAGAACTGAAGGAGATAGAGACACAAAAAAACCCTTCCAAAAATCAATAAATCCAGGAACTGCTTTTTTGAAAAGATAAACAAAATAGACCACTAGCCAGGTTAATAAAAAATGAAAGGGAGAAGAATCAAATAGATGCAATAAAAAATGATAAAGGAGATATCACCAGAGCAATTAGGTAAGAAAAAGAAATAAAAGTTATTCGATTAGGAAAGGAGGAAGTCAACTTGTCTCTATTTGCAGATGACATGATTGTATATTTAGAAGATCCTATCATCTCAGCTCAAAATCTCCTTAAACTGACAAACAATTTGAGCAAAGTCTCAGGCTACAAAATCAATGTGCAGAAATCAGAAGCATTCCTATACACCAATAACAGACTAACAGAGAGACAAATCATGAGTGAACTCCCCTTCACAATTGTTACAAAGAGAATAAAATACCTAGGAATACAACTAACAAGGAACGTAAAGGACCTCTTCAAGGAGAACTACAAACCACTGCTCAATGAAATAAGAGAGGACACAAACAGATGGAGAAACATTCCATGTTCATGGTTAGGAAGAACCAATATCGTGAAAATGGCCATACTGCCCAAAGTAATTTACAGATTCAATGCTATCCCCATCAAGCTACCAATGACCTTCTT
>PVKP010031137.1:0-19055 GCA_004027715.1 Plecturocebus donacophilus | reverse complement strand
GATCTTTCTATTTTTTATGTAGACATTTAATGTTATAAACTTTCCTCTTAACATTCTTTTGCTGTACCCCACAGTTTTGACATATTGTGTCTCCATTTCATTCATTTCAAAAATTTTTTTAATTTTTATTTTAATTTCATTTTCAACCAAAAGATTATTCAGGAGAATGTTGTTTAATTTTTATGTGTTTGCATATTTTCAAGAGTTCCTCTTGGTATTGATTTCCAGTTTTATTACACTGTGGTTCAAGAAGATATTTGATATAATTTCGATTTTTAAAAAATTATTGAGACTTGTTTTGTGGCCTTACATATGGTCTATTTTGGAGAATGTTATATGTTCCACTTTCATCACTGCCATTTACTACAGTACTGTAAGTCCGAGCCAGAGCAATCACACAAAAGAAAAAAATACAAGGCATCCAAATTGGAAAAGAGGAAGCTACATTATCTCTATTCATTGACAGTATAATTTTTTTTTTTTTTTTTTTGAGACAGGGTTTCATTCTGTCGCCCAGGCTGGGGTGCAATGGTGCAGTCTTGGTTCACTACAACCTTCATCTCCCAGGTTCAAGCAATTCTCCTGCCTCAGCTTCCCGAGTAGCTGGGATTACAGGCACCAGCCACCCTGCCTGGCTAATTTTTGTGTTTTTAGTAGAGATAGGGTTTCACCATTTGGCCAGGCTGGTCTTAAACTCCCGACCTCAGGTGATCCACCCACCTTGGCTTCCCAAAGTGCTGGGATTACAGGCATGAGCCATCGCACCTGGCCAACAATATAATCTTATACATAAAAACCCTAAAGACTTCTCAAAATAAAAACTCTTAAATTGGATAAACAAATTCAGTAGTTTCAGGATACAAAATCAACACACAAAAATCAGTAACATTTCTATACATTAATAATGGTCAAGGTGAGAACCAAATCAAGAAGAAAATCTCATTTACAAAAACTCCAAAAAAAAAAAAAAACCTAGGAATATGTTTGACCAAGGAGGTGAAAGGGATCTACAATTAAAACTACAAAACACTGATGAAAAAAAGTTGTGGGTGACACAAACAAATGGAAAAATATTTCATGCTTATGGATCTGAAGAACTGTTAAAATGACCATAGTACCCAAAGCAATCTACAGATTAAATACAATTCCTATCAAAATACCAACATAATTTTTTACAAAATTGGAAAAAATTTATAAATTCTAAAATTCATATAGAACCAAAAAAAGAGTCTAAATAACAAAAGCAATCCTAAGCAAAAAGAACAAAGCATGAAGTATCATATTACATGACCTCAAATTATATTAAACGGCTACAGTAGCCAAAACAGCATGGTACTGGTCTAAAAATAGGCACATAGATAAATGGAACAGAATAGAAACCAGAGAAATAAAGCTGCATATCTATAGCCAACTGATCTTCAAAGAAGTTCAGAAAAATATACACTAGGGAAAGAGCTGAGGGTAGACTAAATTAGGGTGGTGACAGCGGAGATGCAGAGTGGTATACTTATTTGAGATATATTTTGGAGGTGTTACCAATATTATTTGGTGATTAATTGAATTTCAGGGTTGGTATACTTATTTGAGATATATTTTGGAGGTGTCACCAATATTATTTGGTGATTAATTGAATTTCAGGGTCGGTATACTTATTTGAGATATATTTTGGAGATGTTACCAATATTATTTGGTGATTAATTGAATTTCAGGGTTTACAGAAGGAAGTACTGAGGATAATTTCTAGTTTTAAGGGGGCAGAGTGATAAGCAAACAGTCGCACAGTGTTCATTGATAGTAACTGCAACATATACTATTGTCTTAATATAATTATCTTATTTATGGCTCTTCCTCAGCACAGCTGGGTGTTCAGTCAGTTGAAACATAAATGGAGCACTTAGGAACTTTAAAAAGCACCAGGCCTCACTTTGTGGCATTTTGGTATTGATTGAGAAAAGGTCTCACTATGTTAGGCAGGCTGGTCTTGAACTCCTGACCTCAAGGAATCCTCCTGCTTCAGCCTCCTAAGTAGCTGGGATTACAGGCATAAGCCACCTCACTCAGCAGATTGTTTTGACACTAATAAGAGGACACAAGAAATTCTCTTTCTGCATCTACTCAAACAAGCCTTAACTAAGTTTGGGGTCAGAATTTTTTGCAGCAAAAACTAAAATCTTCTCTTTTAGTTTTATTGTTTTCCTCAGATGATAGTAGGTTACTCTCTGTCTGTCTGGCTCTAATTGTGTCCCTAGCGATTGAACTGAGTGTCTGGCTCTGGTTCATAACCCCAGGAAACACACTCACTCCTCAGGTGTCACCAACCAGAGCAAATCCAGAGCTTACCCCTCTATGTGGCATGAAAAATTCACAGATTTTCCTTCGGCCTTACTCAGAAATAGTATGACCTGTGGTCAGAAAGATGTGGAATGCATGATTTGTACACATGGTGGGATGGGTAGGATTGGAATATTCAGTCCATTGGAACCAGGGGAACCACAGGACTACACAAGAGCAAGTATGTATATGCACCTGCTTTTCCACTTATTGGATTGTTGTCATTAGCTAGAAAATAACTGTATATTTTAATCATATTCTGTTTCACTAATTCTTGCAAAGCAAACACTTCAAGGTGAAACTCAGGCTTGAATCCAGTCTCTGCTCTGAAGAGAAAGAAAACCAAAACTGTTGTGAAGGGACAAGAGGGTTAGAGAGAAGTGATGTGGGGTGAGGGGCAAGCATTCTCTTTTGAGCTAAACCAGTTGGCATTTGAGATTCTGTCCAGGAAACAATTGGAGAAAACATCTGCCAAGTAACTAAATATGTTTTTCTTGGACTTAAAAAAATATCAAGCATGTTTTGAAACTCTTAGGGGAAGCATCTCTTGTCTTTTTTATTACTAAAGAGAAAAAGGACCATCAACTTTGTGGGGAATAAATTAATGCATAAGAGCTCAGACAGAAACCCAGATGCAGACTCAGTATAAACTCATTCTTTGCATGACAAGCATTAAAAAGTCATTTACCTGCCAGGTCCTTTTCACCTTCTCCACTGCACTTACCTGAACAAAAATAAAGAAATTATTAGTATTTCCCTTATCAATCTCATGTAAATGTTTTTCTCTTAGCACATGTGACTCTGTGCATGTGTGTGTGTGTGTGTGTGTGTGTGTGTGTGTGTGTGTGTGTGTGTGTGTATGCATGTCCCAATGGAGTTGTATGGAAAAGAGCTTTCCAGGTATATCCAAGTGATCATGAGAGAATGAAATAAAAAAAATTTTTTTTCTCATCTGGAAAAGTTTCTGAGGTCAAATAAATGAAAGTATTTTAATAGAGAGAAATGAAGGAATATTCCAGTCATGGCAAGAAATCTCATGTGGGCGTCCTTCACTAGGGTCATGCTTAAATTTAGCATAGTTTAATAAGATAAGAAGATAGAACATAAATATCACTAAAAACTCTTAATCGTTCGTTTTCTTATCATTTCCCAAGCTCTTTAAATATGAGAGTGTACAAGCTCTTATCACATTTGGTTCTTTGGGAACCATGAATAACTTAACAAGTACCAAGCTTTAGCTATCTGGTTTAAATGTTTTTAAATAAACACATTTCTTTCTATCTAGATAATGTCCATGGAAACATTCTAAGTATCTTGTTAAAGTAATTTAAATTCTAGTATAGTCTTCAAGTTAGACATTGAAAAATGGGCATGCTTCAGATACATAAACATTTTCTTAGCATTCTTCATGCATCATCTATGTAAGTATTTTCTCGGCAGTCCTTGGGTGTATCTCACAGAAAACCCAATTTCAATCCCTAAGAAATGACAAAAACTTCCTTTCAGACTTTCAAAAATATGGCATTTGGTTGTGCAAATCATACTCTCACCCATGAAAAGGAGCAAGACTGAACATTATTTGTCTATGAAATAGATCTCAAAAAAAAAAGAAGATGCTTAATATAATTTTCTTTGTTAAAGTTTCTCACTCCTTTGGATCACAGGCCAATGTTAACTGCAGACTTAGAATTCTCCCTGGGATAAGGGATCCTGTATGCTCTGATTTCAACAGTGCTCAGGACCTGTGTTGAGAAACACTGGGTTTGTAGGTCTTCTGGGGATACCCAGGTATCAATATTTATTTGGAAAGCAGCAATTCCTCAGAGTCATCCCTTCTGCCAACACATATAAGCTAATGATATCTTTTCTTGGCCACTTTCTTTGTAATCATGAGCTCTTAAGCCTTCCAGAATTGGGGCTCATATTAGGCAAACTATGCAGTATTGAAAAATTATCTTTCATTTTCTCTCTACTCTTTTTTCATTCTCTATATTTCTACTGTTGGCTTACTCCAGGAAATCCCAGTACCTAAGGCTGGCTTGGGCTGCTCAGAGTCTTGCCTCGGATTCTGCCTGCCTTCCTGAATTGTGTAATCAGTATTTTTCAGGAGCTAGCCCAGATTAGTACCCACAAAAATCAATCTGATCAATTAAAATAAGTCATGATATTAATGATTCACAACAGAATAATGGGTAATATTAACGCTACAGTGTTTCCTAGAACAACCAAATGAGTCCATTCTGTCTGGTGCTATTCTGCTCATCATAACCAAATCCCACTAGAACATGAATATAAGAGAATGGCACATATCCCACCTTTCTCCTGTCCTGTGTGGATGGCAAACACTTATAACGAATGGACTCTCCTTTCCTAAGGAGGAGAGAAAGCCTCAAAATCCTTTGCAGCACCCTACTCAAGATAGCCAATAAAAATTTGTATTGGTTACCTATTGCTGTGTTACAAATTACTCTAAAATTTAGTGACTTAAAACAAGTATTTATTATTTTATTATTTCAATGGGTCAGGAATACTGGGTGCCTTTCCCTCAAGATCAAAGGTCAACTGGATTAGAATCTGCTTCCAACCTCAGTTATGTGGCTGTTAGCAGACCTCAAGTCTTCATTGTTGGCCAGAGACATGAGGTCCTTATCACTTGCACCTCGCCATAGAAGAATTCACATGATTCTTGACCTCCCTTAGAAATAGTAAATAGAACAGAGGGGGTAGTAAGAGGGAGAGAAAGGAGTTCACGGCCTTATTATAACTTAACCTCAAAGTGACATTCCATCGCTTCTGCCAAAATTCTATTTGTTAGACGTGAGTTACCAGATCTAGGCCTCACTTAAAGAGAGGGGATTATGTAAAGATGTGAAACTAGAAGGTGAGGATTGTTGGGAGCCATCTCAGAGTTAGCTTCCCATGTCATTTGTCAACCTATTAGACTAGGCATGCATTGTGAAACTCACTTTTTCCACCCTACAAACTATTTGGCAGATTAAATAATTTCAACTGAAAGCATGAAAAA
Source organism: Plecturocebus donacophilus (assembly GCA_004027715.1). NCBI lineage: Eukaryota > Metazoa > Chordata > Mammalia > Primates > Pitheciidae > Plecturocebus > Plecturocebus donacophilus. The sequence goes on along the minus strand of PVKP010031137.1, from coordinate 13,699 downwards.
CTTTAGTAAACAATGAAAAATCTAAAAAATAGTTTTTCTTGGAACTGTTATTTTACATGGATTCATTTCTTTAGCTTGTATTAGTAATGGACCACCTCACTCTGGAAAATAGCAATTTCCTTCAGAGTTCCAGAACAGCAATACTGAGTCTATGGTTAGATTTCCTCTTGTAAATAATATTTATACTTCTTTATTTAAAAATGTAGTAAATAGCCATTTTGAAAGTTGGTAAAGCCTTGACAAGTATAAGAAAAATAAATTTTAACTATAATCCTACTGTTCAATAATCCTACTGTTTATAAATAACTACCTTTAACAGTATGGCCTATTACTCAAAATTAGCACATATATGTGTTTATATTCTACATTTTTTATTTCACATTTGGTTGTGAAAGTTTTAGCACTGACCAGTGGGAAAAAAAACTTGAAATGTTACTTTGTGAAGTGGATGTCAAGATGGGGTATTCTGTCACAGGCAGATAGATATACACTTGAAAGGAATGGTTGGAAAAAACATTTTGATCATAACATAGTTTGGATCTGCAGTGACTTTTTCCTTATAAAATCTCTGCAACAACCACAATAATAGTTTAACAATAAATGAATCCCCAAGAGAAAAAAAGTATAGTATATTTTCTCTGCTTAACTGGATTGTTATGATAGTAATTAGAACCTTTTTAAAGGAAGAAGATACAATTTTTCTTTCGAGTTCAACCTCTGGTTACCTCTTTAGTATCTCAGCTTATTACCAGTCAGATGTACATACAAACTGCGTGGATGTGTGAAACTATATCTAATTACCTAGCTAAGCTACCTACCTACCTGCCAAACCTACCTACTCCTCTAGACCCCCATACACCCAAAAGAGATGAGATAACGTACTTGTATATAACCAGCTCTAGTCTCTGTGTCTCCTTGAAATTTCACTGTCTTGCTCCTGGGTGGACCAGAGAAACACTGCCACAAAATAGCAACTCTCTAATGGATTTTGAAAACCAAGGCACAATTTAACTGATAAAAGGTACAACTAAGTTGACTGTGGCATTGGGTAGCATAAGACATACATACCAGAATAGCTAAGCAGGGAAAAAGAGCAGAGGTGGGATGTCTAAATTAATTACTAAACACCAAAAGTTTGGGCACCTGCTGTTAAAAACCTAGAACTACTATCCATTGACCTCAGTGACAAGGCATTGGCTAATTTTCTGGAGTATAATTGAGCCCCAAATAATGGTTGTACAACACAACTAATGAAGCCTGCTGAAGGTGGGTATCAAATGCCTCCTGGACAGAAGGCAATTGTCAATTCCATTTTCTCCATGCTATACTGATTGACACTCTATAGAGAGTTTCACTAACCAGAAGCTCCCCTTAGGGCTGCTAAGATGGAGTCCATTCAAAGAACAGATTCACAGCTGTTATTATATTTGATAGGGTAGGGACCAGCAAAATTGGCCCCAGCCATTCTCCTAGTCACACAAGACCTCTGATAGTCCACATACAACTAAACAGAATGTTCCCACCAAGAACAGCTTCAAAGAGTGTGTACCAAAAATGAGGCAAACAACATATAATTCAGGAAACATTGTAAACATAAAAGGCATATACTTTTAGAAAAGCTGTCATGTATATCTTTTAACTTTACTTATTATTTTATATTGATAACCAAAAATCCAGTTAAGCTTTTGGTGTTATTTAGTTTGGATAAATAATAAGGCATCTTTTGAATGTTATTCCTTATAACAAATGTAACTTGCAGAGCACACAAGCAATATTTATCAAACCTAAACAAGCACTGGCTTTTAATGTACCTTTTAAACAAAGTAGGCTTTTTCTATTTTTATACTAAAACCCAGGTCACCAAAGTATTGTTAGATTGTTTAAATGTTGGTGAATTACTATGGAAGCACAAATCCTGCATTAGAATAGCAATAAGGAAAAGTTGCTCTGAGAATCAGACCAGTGCCTATACACACTGTTCTATCTCTCTTCCTCTTTCATTCTCTCTCCCTCTTAGGAATGGCTCATAATGACTGAGCTTTTCATGGAGGAAGAAAGTGGTGATTCTGAAGAAGATAATAAAGTCATAATGTCCATGTGATTTGTAAGTCACAAATAATAAGTTAGATTTTTACTTAATTCAAAATTATCCAATCAATTAAGCCATGAGGGCTATGTATGACCTGATGGAAATAGAAGATAATTATTCTGGGACAACTAGATCAAAAAACACCTGAAATATTGAGGTATCAAGCCATACATTTTAGTCTTTTTCAAGAACACATATATTGTCTCAATTTACACATATGGAACACAATTCTAAATAACATTTGCACAGAATGTAACTTATCCCGTGGGTTGTTGACTTGGGCTTCATAACTAGACCTACCTATTGGCTGAAGTGAATACTCTGAGCTTTGTCAAGATTAATAAAAGGGTTTTAGTGATGGTCAATTTATTTATTTTCCCAAATTAGATAAACCTACTTTTTATACCAACAACTATTTCACACAATATTTACAGTCCCCAAATGGTGATTAATTTTTATATTCTAAAATGTTAGTAGGTTAACTGAATAGTCCTGGCAGATAGAAGTGGGAGGAAGTAGAGAAAGGGAGAGTAATTAAAATGTTGTTAATATCTCTCCTGTACCAAGTACTGGGGAAGGAGCTCTTATACATGATCCCATTTAATTATTACAGTATCACCACAAGGTAAGAACTATAATTTCAGTTTTACAGATGAAGGAATTGAGGCTTGGGAATCTATATAATTTGTCCCAAATTATATACCATTATATCCACCTGCCTCTCCTATGTCAGATACTCTCCTTGTTGGTTAAGTTCAGCTTGTTTGTTGGTATAGGGTCAATGGAAATAGATTTGTCTATGTTCCTACAAAACATAGTGAGATATAGGCAAAGAAACCTGGTACAAATCACTCTAAGTCACAAGAGACTAACAAACATATATATATGTGAAATTATCACAATGACAAATTTTCCTTTCAGACTACTTGACAAACAATATATCCCAGAGAAAAGAGACCACAACACTTAGAAAAGAATTTTCCAAATGTTGAACAGTTGACTCTAAATCAAAGAAATGGGACATAACAAAAAGTAAAACAACTTTAAGAGGTTTTTAGTGCTTTCCAAAAGATTCCAAATGTTGCTCAGATGTAGGCTGACCCACTTCCATTGGTGAAAAAGCTATCACCTAACCAAAGACATAGCAAAGAAAGAAAGAAAAATATCAGATTCAAATTTATCTAGAGCTGTGGCTTTCAATTCTAGGTAATCAGTGGGTTGAGCAGCCTTGAAGAGAGTTTAGGCCAGGAGTCAGAAAACTTCCTCTAAAGGGCCAAATAGCAAACATGTTAGGCTTTGTGAGCTTCATGTTCTCTGTGGAAAATACTAAGCTCTGGACCTATAGCATGAAAGCAGACGTAGACAATGCATAAACAAAGGAGGGTGGCTGTGTGCCAATAAAACTTTATTTACAAAATATAAGGGGGTGAGCCAGATTTGGCCACAGGTTATAGTTTGCTGATCTCTGACTTAGGCTATACTTCTTGCCTAAAGTGGGCATAGAGGATATTTGCTTGAGTTAATGTCGTTTACAAGACAATAAGCTATTGAGGAGAAGGGAAGAAGCCACCACAGGGCTGGAAGGAAGATTACGGCATTGTAGATATGCTAAAGTTAACAGGAAGGTCAGTGTCTTCAGAGAAGCTGAAGGGAACTGTATAAATCTTATATAGACTGAAGAAAAAAGACAGTGACTTCTTAATTTAAGGAATTCATTTTTCCCATTAGCAAAATGAAAGGCTGAAGTAGACCAATGGGTTCAAAAACCTTTCTTCAAATTAAGTATTGTGGCGTCCCAGTATATAAAATAAATTAACCTACTATCATTCTGATTAAAGCTGTAATGGGGAGGCTTTACCTAACAAGATTGATCCTGAGTAAATTAAAACTCCCAAATCTCTCCCCAGGAAATCTGGACTTCACAGAGTATAGGTCAACAAATATAAAGGCTCTTTCTAATTGTGACATTCTGATGTTCTATGATTATGTGATCTTTGTTCCTGCTCTTAATTTATGTCTACATATACCTTAAATATACACATAAAATATTTCTATATTAAGATGTCAGCTTTTGAGGGCATCTTCAGAGCAATATATGTTAATCACTAGATTTCCTAAGGAGCAATTCAGCTGGTTAAATTTAACATAGTGTTTGTTACTCTCTCTCTGTACAAAAAAATGCCCATATTTGCTCAATTATTTAAGCAATTTTTCTGTAAGTTTAAAATAACACAATAATAGGCCCATCTAAGTGTCCATGTGAATTAATTAAATTTCAGATTTCACCCAGTTAGATCTTGTCTTTGTCTCCCTGGCTGCCATAACAAAATGTCATAAATGGGGAGGCTTAAATAAGAAAGATATATTTTCTTACAGTTCTGGAGGCCAAGAGTCCAAGATCAAGGTGTGAGTATAATCAGTGTCTGGTGAGGGCTCTTTTCCTGGCTTGTTGATAGCCACTTTTTCACTCTGTCCTCATATGGCAGTGGGCGTGGGAGACAGACAGAAAGTGAGAAAGCTAGCTCTCTGGTATCTCTTCCTGTAAGGGCACTAATTTTGTCATGAGGGCCTCACCCTCATTACCTCATCTAAACCGAATAATCTCCCAAAGGCCCCATCTTCAAATACCATCATATTAAGGGTTAGGGCTTCAATATATGAATTTGGAGGGAAAGACACAATTCAGTTCATAGCAGATCTTATAGGTTACAAAGAGAAGGTCCGGGTTGGTGTTGAGGAGAGTGATATTAGTTTTTCTCCTGAGGTGTTTACAGAAACCAGAAAATAGAATATTATCTGTTATTTATCTCTATCTAGCTTACCATATGTTAAATCACTTTTGCTGTCTTTATTATGTATAACTCATGACTTATTTCCTTCTAGTCAGACATTTTGGATAAGTTGGTTTTACGGAACATTACTTGAAGGGCCAAAATAAAAATTGCATGTTGGAAATGTCACTGCTATGCTTGGAATGGACACATCAATAGGAAACATTATCTTCAATTTTAAAACTTTTTATAAATATTTTCATTAACAAATTGTAATTGTATATACTCATGGGATATAAGGTGATGTTCTGATATATGTATACAATGTGGAATTATTAAGATGAATATATTAATTAACTTCATTTAATCTTTAATTTCTTTTTGATTGACTAAATATAGGAAGACCTAGTGAAGTATTTTTTCCTCCAATATTACAGATTTGAATCCTGGCTCTAATGGTCTGCTTCAAGCAACAGGTATCTTGATTATGTAGCTGTTTTGCAGAAGTTTACCTTATATATTACTAGAAATTGACTTACTTCTGTGAGACTGGAAAACAGATGAACTGCAGGTTTTATAGGAGGGAAACGCTGCCTAGGTAGTAATTGAGTTTGGGTTTTCATCAGAGGTGGAAACTATCCTGCTGATAAGTTTTTATCTTTGGTGAATGCCTTGCTCCAGTTTCTAGCACAACACTGGGTACCAAAAAAAAAGGCAATTGGTATAGGCTTTCCAGTGTTTTATTGTCAGGATAAAGTCTCTGATCTGAGACTCAGGACCAGGTGGGAAGATAATACACAGAAACATTGGGTGGGTTGTTATAGCAATTATGTTTTGTGACTAGAATAAGTTTGCTCCTCCAAAGTTAGTTCTCGTTGTTTTTCAAAAAAAGAGACAGTGGGAGAGAGAGAGAGATGGATCATTTTGACCACATTTTGTCACAGATAGTTATCGCACTTTCTGCAGCAGTTCCTTTTATATTTCACTCCTGTAACACTAATAATAAAGTTTTCCTATTCCTCTTTAAAAACATCACAATGCACAATGCATAATCACTGCAAGTATTTCAAGAAATAGCATGTACTTGCATTTATTCCATTTTATCGCCCACCCGAGGACACTATATTTCCTATTAGTGGTGGTGAACTTGATGCTATTATATGTGATTTCTTCCAGATGAGCTGTGACACTTAACTTTCTGCTTTAAAGTACTGAGTTATGCTTAAAGCAAGCCTGGCTTCAATACAGAGATTTCACAGAGCAGGGAATTCAAGCCTAATTAAAACACATCACTTCCCCATCAATATGTTCTCTCTACTCAAATAATGTCTTAAGAGGTAGACAGGTATCAAATCAAGTATGGAAATAATTTTTAGATTTTGAGTGGGCAATTAATAATGACAGCAGTTTACAGAAACATACAATAATGTGAGTGAACTAAAAATAATTCATAGAATAATGATTTTTTAAAGTTGTAATTTAGGACTTTTTGTCTCTCTGCTTCATTGCACTTTCATAATCCCTTTTGGGTTCTTCTTCTTATGTTCAAAATAGATATGTGAATTTAAAAGACACGTTTTGGAATTTAGCACCAACCACATGCCTACCATGTGCCCATATATTAGAGAAGTTATATAGTTTATTTCTAGTCCTCACAACTCCCAGAAAAAAGTATTACAGATATGCAATCCCTTATTCAAAACCCTTGGAGGCAGATGTGTTCCAGAATTCAGAATTGTTTGAATTTTTAAGATAATAAGGTATATATACAGCATGTTCTGTAACCAAATGGGGTCTGGCATAGCATTTTGATGACAAGTACAATAATATTTGCATTGAAACATATAAGTTGTCAGACAAAGTGGGATTTAAAAACAAAACAGCAGCAAAAATGGCTTCATATCAGATTTTGTCACCAAAAACACTTGCTACAGATTTGCAAAAAATTTAAAAAAAGAATTTTAGAGATTTTTGGATTTTGTACTTGTGAATTGAAAATTGTAGATGAGAGAGATTAAATAACTTGCTCAAAGTTATGCAGCCAGAATACAGCTCGGTTGAATTCAAACTTGGAACCATTTGTCTCAAAAGTCTATGTTTTAATAGATTAAAAGAATCAGTCATGCCAAAATGACCTTGGGGAAGGAAACACAGGGAAAAAAATTGAGATTGGACAAGAGAAGGAATCGGATAGAAAAAAATAGGACCATAAGTAGGCAGAGAGATAATTAAAGTAGCCATCAAAAAGAGAAGGGCTATGAGCTAAGTGGGAAGAAGAGAATATTGTGCTGAGGCTTAATGTACTCATAAGGAAAAGATGAGAACAAGTGGATTCTGAACAGACTGCAGGATGGCATAAACCTGCTCATTGTACCAAAATGATTTCCAATTGCCATGGCTCCTGGCTATTTATTAAAATATATTCAAACAATGCCTACCATGTGCCAAGCACTGGGGATAAAGCAATGATAAAGATTGGAGTGTCTCTGCACTCCTGGCCCCAATAATTATTAGCTGTGTGACCTTAGTAAAGTTATTCAACCACTCTATGTGGCAATCAGTTTATTTGTAAAATAAGGGTATCTACATCACAGATATTGAATGGTGAGAATTAAATGACATAGTGCATGTAATGAACTTAATACAGTGCCTAGCCCAAAAGATATATAGTATATTTTTTAGTATACTATAATAGTATAGGTATACCTTTGGTAAGGTATAATAGTATTACTATAGAAATTTTATTCTTTGGGATAATTGGCTTCTCTAACCAAGGACAATAATCCAAATTCTGAGAATATTTGCAGATAACAAATCATAGTACAAAGTACCAAATTCTGGACAAATGTAATTGCTGTTCAATTAGCAACCCTGGTGAGTTTGCTCTATTTTTGGCTTCAACACTAACTTGTTGTGCTACCCTGAATGAGTCATTAATAACATCTGCTTCCCCTTCTGTGAATTGTCTTCTGCCCTTTAACTCAAAGGTATTAAAGGAGGCTTTGGGGACAAATGAAGGAGACATTATTTCTCCAGCTAATATGCTGCTCCAAAGAGAACTCTTTTGAACTTGTTGATTAGAAGATAGGAAAGGTACGCACTGAAAGAAAGCAAACTTTTTTTGCATGCTTATACCTGAATGAATTCCATCTGTGTGGGTGATCAGTGGAAGCAGAAGGATTCAGAATAACATAGCTTTTCTCAATTCTGTCATAAATACTCATACAAAAGTGCTGTGGTCATTTTTTTTACAACTGTTATTTTCTTCCAACTGATCCATTGCAGTTGCTTTTACAATGTAGATTTATAATCCAAATGACAGTCATTTATTTCCAGCAACTGTCAGCTGCTCAGGGTTTATCAATAATATGTTTTATTGACAATCACTTTCTCAGAATATCACCTAATGTGCTTTGCCTACCTATATGAAGGAGTCGTGCACAGGAAAAGAGTCAAGACCTAGGGCATATCCAATCCCTTGAGTGAACAATTGGGAAAGTAGCTGATAGGAGATAATTAACTGAAAGTACAGTGTTTACTTAAATATTTGCTATAAATTAGATGTAGAGAATTCATGTTTAAATCTCAAGTAGAAAGCCGCCATCTTAAACACAAGAAATATACATGGAAACATTTGAATCATATAACTGTGGCACCGTATGATCTATGGGATACAATTCCTAAACTTTTAGGACAATAACCAAGGAGCACAAAACATTATCATTTGTTTAGAATGGAAAACTAATGTCATGTGACAATAGCTTAGTGACTAGACCTAACACCTATCCTCCAAGTATAGATACTCTAGTTTTGAATTTTGTCATTTTCCAATCAATCTCCAGTTTAACACTTTTAGTTTAAAGAAAACTCTGCTGAGAATTCTCTTTCGGTCTTTGTCATTTTGTTCACTTTGCATAGAACACTTTGTTCATTCTTCCTTCTCTTGATGTCCTGGTTAACGCATACTTTCTGTCTCAGATTATTTGTCACTCTGTCTGGGAAAGCTTCCATGTCCTCCTAACTGCCTCTCTCTTGTGCTCACATAGCACTTCTTCCTCTTCATGGTAAAATTTCCTCTACTTCTCTGTGTCTTCCACTTGACAGCAAGAAAATTGAAGAAGGAGGCTTAGTCATAGTTATAGTTGAGTTCAGAGAGTTTATAATAGTGCAAGTCACATAGCAGACACTTAGTACTCATCTGCAGAATAGTGACTGAATAAATAAGTGAGGCTACTTGGATGAAATAAATCAAAGGGCTGTTAATTTTCCAGTTTATTGTATCAATGTTATATCAACACCACAACAAAAACTTAGTATGGGCATATTAAGAATGAATGCTCAGGGAATTTATAGCCTTCCAGAGAGCTGGAAGCTCTAGGTCATTGTGAGGTTCTAATTCTAGTTCAGAGTTTAAGTATGGCTATAACTTCAGTGATAGAAAAACATGTCTTGGCAGCTCATGGGTGGTTTTGTTGATGAGAATGAACAGAATGAGAAATGGAAATCTCATTAAGCTTGAAAGTATTTTTAGCTAGAGAACACTGGCTTTAGACTGTTAGAAAACCAAATGGAAGGAAATTATGATGAACAGTAAATATGTTAGTGAAAATGGTCAAGTGGGATCATGATTCAAAGAATTGCCTACAATTTCTACCCAATCATGGCCTGGTTGCCCAGCAACCACTCTATGAAAGTTGCACAGCATGATAACATGTTAGATCCTAATCTCAGAAGTAGATTGACAAGCCGAAACCATTAAGTCTTACAGTCTGGTTTGCGTTACTTCTATCATCTTATTAAATTCTGAATAAAACTCAACCACTGCCTATACAAAAGATGAGGTCTGTCAAAAAGAGTACATAATTAGCATGGGTGCTCTGAAATGCCTTAGATGTCTTTAGAATTGAAGAATTTAATACGTATACAAATTGAATTACCTGTGACATCTCAGACCCTTTCCATTGTACCAGATGGTATACCAGTAATAGAAGAAAACCTAGACTTGTTCCAGGAGAAAGAGAAAGAAGATGTATGTTTTCCAGACAATTTGAGTTTCATCTTCCTTCTGACTTCTCACTTTTATGACCTACTCCCAAATAAAAAGAACAGCAAACTGTAAAGCTAATATTTTTATTAATATTTTCTATTAAGCAATAGGAGAAAAGAACACCTATACAAAAAAATAGACAAAAGGACACATACAAAATGAGCAAACAAATAAAATGCATAACATTAATGCATAAAATCAAGTTAACACTTGTTAAAGATTAACATATGCTAGATATTCTTAGATGTACTTGGGTTAATACACTGTTTACTCATATGACTTAATTTTATGAGATAGATACTATTGATATCATCTCCAATTTTTAGGTAAGGAAACTAAGGCACAGAAAATTTAAATAATATTCTACAAGTTAAATATCTAGTAAGTGCCAAAATCTGGATTCTAACCAGGCTGAATGACTCCAAAGACCCCACTCTCAACTATGTAGCAATAGTCTTTCTTTCTTTTTCTTTTCTTTCTTGTTTTTTTTTTTTTTTTGAGATGGAGTCTCACTCTGTCACCCAGGCTGAAGTGCAGTGGCCTGATCTCGGCTCACTACAACCTCTGCCTCCTGGGTTCCAGCAATTCTCCTGCCTCACCCTCCCAAGTAGGTGGGGTTACAGGCACACACCACCATGCACAGCTAATTTTTGTATTTTTAGTAGAGATGGGGTTTCACCATGTTGGCCAGGATGCTCTTGATCTCTTGACCTTGTGATCTGCCCACCTCGGCCTCCCAAAGTGCTGGGATTACAGGCAAGAGCCACCGCACTTGGCCAGTACTGTCTTTCAAGAAGAAACAAAGGAGCCAATGAGCATACCAAAAGTGCTTCTATTACTAGTAATCAAAGAATTACAAATCAAACCAAACAAATGGGAACTTATTATTCACCAATTCAGCTATTATTTCAAACAATAATAAAATTTGGTGTAGCATTTAATGTAGGAAATTTCTATTTTACTCCCAATTTTTTGTTTAATGGGTATCTCCATGGAATGATAACAAGTTAGAAGTATAATGGTTACTCTCCATATTAATCAGATATATGTACACTTTGAGTGAATAATAGAGTTTTTGTATATTTTTTCTTGGATCCTATGTATTGTTCATTAGGAGCTTTTGAAAAATAACCCTTTGACCTACTCTAAGAAGTATTTCTAATGAGAATCTCAGGCAATCATAGACATTAAATAATATTCACTAAAACATCATTTAGCACTGTAAAAAAAGGAAAGTAATCTCAAAATTGGAGACTTTTATGTAACTATTAAAGAATATCTAAATAGTTAATAATGGAATGAAAATTAGATGCAATATAAAGAAATTAGCATAATGTGAAGCTGTGTGTATTGAATGACCCCAATATAATATATCCCCACATATACAAATATTTTCTAGAGAAACAGATAAAGAGAGAAGGGAGAAAAACAAGTTTTCTATGAAATATATTAACCGTGATTACTTTGTTTTGGATGACATAATTTTTGTTTTTATTCTTTTTTTTTATTATACTTTAAGTTCTGGGGTACATGAGCAGATCGTGTAGGATTGTTACATAGCCATACGAATGCCATCATGGTTTACTGCATCCATCCCCCTGTCATCCACATTAGATATTTCTCCTAATGTTATCCCTCCCTAATTTCCCTAGGCCCCGCTATCCCTCCCCTAGCCTGCCACCTCCCAACAGTCCTCGGTGTGTGATGTTCCCCTCCCTGTGTCCATGTGTTCTCATTGTTCAACAACCACTTACAAGTGAGAACATTCGGTGTTTGGTTTTCTGTTCCTGTGTCAGTTTACCGAGAATAATGGTTTCCATCTTCACCCATGTCCCTGCAAAGGACATGTACTCATCCTTTTTTATGGCTGCATAGTATTCCATGGTGTATATGTGCCACATTTTCTTTATCCAGTCTATCATTGATGGAATTTGGGTTGGTTCCAAGTCTTTGCTATCGTAAACAGTGCCTCAGTGAACATATGTGTGTATGTGTCTTTATAATAGAACGATTTATAATCCTTTGTGTATACACCCAGTAATGGGATTGATGGGTCAAATGGAATTTCTATTTCTAGATCCTTGAGGAATCACCACACTGTCCTCCACAATGGTTGAACTAATTTACCCTCCCACCAACAGTATAAAAGCGTTCCTATTTCTCCACATCCTTTCCAGCATCTGTCAGCTCAGAGTTTTTAATGATCACCTTTCTAACTGGCATGAGATGGTATCTCAATGTGGTTTTGATTTGCATTTCTCTAATGGCCAGTGATGATAAGCATTTTTTCATATGCTTGTTGGTTGTATAAATGTCTTCTTTTGAGAAGTGTGTGTTCATATCCTTTGCCCACTTTTTGATGGGGTTGTTTTTTTTTTTGGTAAATTTATTTAAGTTCTTTGTAGATTATGAATATTAGCCCTTTGTCAGATGGGTAGATTGCAAAAATTTTTTCCCATTCTGTTGGTTGTTGGTTCACTCTAATGATAGTTTCTTTTGCTATGCAGAAGCTCTTAAGTTTAATTAGATCCCATTTGTCTATTTTGGCTTTTGTTGCCATTGCTTTTGGTGTTTCAGTCATGAAGTCCTTGCCTATGCCTATATCCTGAATAGTTTTGCCTAGATTTTCTTCTAGGGTTTTTATGGTATTATGTCTTATGTTTAAATCCTTAATCCAACTGGAGTTAATTTTAGTGTGAGGTGTAAGAAAGGGGTCCAGTTTCAGTTTCCTGCATATGGCTAGCCAGTTTTCCCGACACCATTTATTAAACAGGGGATCCTTTCCCCATTGCTTTTTCTGGCAGGTTTGTCAAGGATCAGTTGATTGTAGATGTGTGGCATTACTTCTGATGCCTCTGTTCTCTTCCATTGGTCTATATCTCTGTTTTTGTACCAATACCATGCTGTTTTGATTACTGTGGCCTTGTAATATAGTTTGAAGTCAGGTAGCGTGATGCCTCCAGCTTTTTTTTGTTTATTTGTTTGTTTTGCTTAGGAATGTCTTGGCTATGCAGGCTCTTTTTTGGTTCCATATGAAGTATAAGGTGGTTTTTTTCCAGTTTAGTGAAGAAGGCCAATGGTAGCTTGATGGGGATAGCATTAAATCTATAAATTACTTTGGGCAGTATGGTGATGTATATGATATTGATTCTTCCTAATCACGAGCATGGAACGTTTTTCCATCTGTCTGTGTCCTCTCTTATTTCCTTGAGCATTGGTTTGTAGTTCTCCTTCAAGAGGTCCTTCACGTCCCTTGTGAGTTGTATTCCTAGGTATTTTATTCTCTTTGTAGCAATTGTGAATGGGAGTTTGCTCATGATTTGACTCTCTGTTTGTCTGTTATTGGTATTTAGGAATGCTTGTGATTTTTGCACATTGATTTTGTATCCCAAGACTTTGCTGAAATTGCTTACCAGCTTAAGGAGATTGTGGGCTGAGATGATGGGGTCTTCTAAATATAAAATCATGTCATCTGCAAATAGAGACAGTTTGAATTCCTCTTTTTCTAATTGAATACCCTTTATTTCTTTCTCTTGACTAATTGTTCTGACCAGAATTTCAAAATTTATATATAAAAATTTTATATATTATTTAAAATACAAAATAATTTATTTTTATTTTTTATTACATTTTAGGTTTTGGGGCACATGTGAAGAACATACAATATTGTTGCATAGGTACACATGTGGCAGTGTAATTTGTTGCCTTCCTCCCCTTCACCTATATCTGGCATTTCTCCCCATGCTATCTCCCCGCAACTCCCCACCCCCCCCCCCCCCCCCCCCCCCCCCC
>PVKP010031136.1:0-27250 GCA_004027715.1 Plecturocebus donacophilus | reverse complement strand
AAAAAAAAAAAAAAAAAAAAAAAAGACACTAAACAGGCAAGTGTAACTTAGGGTCCCATGACTGGACACTCTATGAACACAGTAAACTAATTTGCATGAAAAATAACAAAACATCTTTTAATCCAAAAGCTGCCACAATTTCCAAAAGATTTCCAGAGAAAATAATGAGGTTACACTTAGGCGTCTAAGAATAAAACCTCTAGACTAACGTTCACCCACAAAACAATTTTTTAAAAATGAGTAATTCCTCAACATTGGAATATCAACATAAAAAATACATATTATTCCAAATTTACAGAGGTCATTTTATTGTTTTGTAACTTTTAGCATTCACATGTAAAAACAGAAGACTCTACCAGGAAATGAGAGTTGTGCAATATTTCAAAAAATTAAATTGAGGCCAGCCATGGTGACACACACCTGTATTTCCAGCAGTTTGGGAGGTTGATGCAGGCAGATCACCCAAGGTCAGAAGTTCAAGACCAGCCTGGCCAACAAGGTGAGATCCTGTCTCTACAAAAATATAAAAATTAGCCAGGCATGATGACAGGTGCCTATACTTCAAGGTACTCAGGAAGCTGAAGCAGAAGAATCACTGGAACCTGGGAGATGCAGGTTGCAGTGAGCCCAGATTGTGCCATTGCATTTCAGTCTGGGTGAGAGAGCAAGACTTTATCATAAGAAAAAAATTAATTTAATATGATTCACTTAGCACAAACTTTTAAATTTTAATTTCTATGATATATTTTCCAGCAAACTTTTTATTTGCCACACTTTGGGTAAGAATCTAGTAAGACTTTCTTTTTACAAACAATGAAGCACCATGCTAACTTATTTAATACTCTCATCTGTGGACAATGTGCTTTTATTTTAATTAACTGATCTGAAAACTATATTGATAAGCAAACTCTCCAGTTGAAACCAGCTATACAGGGCATTAAAAAATACCAAAGTTCTAACCAAAACCCACAAAATGTCATGTGAAATAACATGGGACGAACAAAGTAGGGGGAAAACTGTAGCCATAACACCGAAAAGGAAGGGCTATGATGCGTAAATGGCTGGAACAGACAAAATGACAAACAAAACTTAAGAAAATTAGGAGATAAAGCAGAATTTCTTTTAAAATTCAGCAAAATTGGGCAAAAACTGGAAGCATTCCCTTGGAAATCTGGCACTAGACAAGGTTCCCCTCTCACCACTCCTATTCAATATAGTATTCAAAGTTCTAGCCAGAGCAATCAGGCAAGAAAAATAAAGGGTATTAAAATAGGAAAAGAGGAAGTCAAATTGTCTCTATTTGCAGACGACATGATAGTATATTTACAAGACCACATCGTCTCAGCTCAAAATCTCCTGAAACTGATAAGCAACTTGAGCAAAGTCTCAGCATACAAAATCAATTTGCAAAAGTCACCGGCATTCCTATACACCAATAACAGACTTAAAGAGAGCCAAATCAAGAATGAACTGCCATTGACGACTGCTACAAAAAGAATAAAACACCTAGGAATACAACTAACAAGGAATGTAAAGGAACTCTTCAAGAACTACAAATCACTGCTCAATGAAATAAGAGAGGACACAAATAGAGGGAGAAACATTCCATGTTCATGGTTAGGAAGAATCAATATTGTGAAAATGGCCAAACTGCCCAAAGTAATTTACAGATTCAACGCTATCACCATCAAGCTACTAATGAAACCTTCTTCACAGAACTGAAAAAAACACCTTAAACTTCACATGGAACCAAAAGAGAGACCGTATAGCCAAGTCAATTCTAAGCAAAAAGAACAAAGTGGGAGGCATCACACTACCGGACTTCAAACTATACTACAAGGCTACAGTAATCAAAACAGCTTGGTACTGGTACCAAAACAGAGACTTAGACCAATGGAATAGAACAGAGGCCTCAAAGGCAGCACCACACATCTACAACAATCTGATCTTTCACAAACCTGACAAAAACAAGCAATGGGGAAAGGAGTCCCTGTTTAATAAATGGTATTGGAAAAACTAAGCCATGTGGAAAAAGCAGAAACTGGACCCTTTCCTGACACTTTACACTAAAATTAACTCCAGATGGATTAAAGACTTAAACATAAGACCTAACACCATAAAAACCCTAGAAGAAAACCTAGGCAAAATCATTCAGGATACAGGCATAGGCAAGGACTTCATGACCAAAACACCAAAAGCATTGGCAATAAAAGCCAAAATAGACAAATGGGACCTAATCAAACTCCACAGTTTCTGCACAGCAAAAGAAACAGTCATTACAGTGAATCAGCAATCAACAGAATGGGAAAAAATGTTTGCAGTCTACCCATCTGACAAAGGGCTAATATCCAGAATCTACAAAGAACTAAAACAGATTTACAAGAAAAAAAACAAATAAGCCCATTCAAAAGTGGGCAAAGGATATGAACAGATACTTTACAAAAGACATACATGAGGCCAATAAACATATCAAAAAATGCTCATCACTGGTCATTAGAGAAATGCAAATCAAAACTACATTGACATACCATCGCACGCCAGTTAGAATGGCGTTCATTAAAAAATCTGGAGACAACAGATGCTGGAGAGGATGTGAAGAAATAGGAACGCTTTTACACTGTTGGTGGGAGTGTAAACTAGTTCAACCATTGTGGAAGACAGTGTGGCAATTCTTCAAGGACCTAGAAATAGAAATTCCATTTGACTCAGCAATCCCATTACTGTGTATATACCCCAAGGATTATAAATCGCTCTACTATAAGGACACATGCACACTAACGTTCATTGCAGCCCTGTTTACAATAGCAAAGACCTGGAACCAACCCAAATGCCCATCGGTGATAGATTGGACAGGGAAAATGTGGCACATATACACCATGGAATACTATGCAGTCATAAGAAACGAGATCATGTCCTTTGTAGGGATATGAATGAACCTGAAAACCATCATTCCCAGCAAACTGATGCAAGAACAGAAAATCAAACACTGTATGTTCTCACTCATGGGTGTTGAACAATGAGAACACATGGACACAGGAAGAGGAGCATCAGACACTGGGGTTTCTCAGGGGGAAACAGGGGAGGAGGGATGGTGTGGGGTTGGGAGTTGGGGATACATAGCATGTGGAGAAATGGCAGATATAGGTGATGGGGAGGAAGGCAGCAAATCACACTGCCATGTGTGTACCTACACAACAATTTTACACGTTCTTCACATGTACCCCAAAACCTAAAATTCAATTTAAAAAATTTAGCAAAATTCAGCTTTGCAGCCTGAAAAAAAGTCTTCTCCACATGAAGAATCAATGTTATTTGTTTACTTTTGATATTTTCTATCTCTGACTTGAAGTTTAAAACTTTAACAGAAATATTTATAAATTATGGAGCATCTTTTACACAGCAAGCACTGCTACATTTATAATAAAAACATTCTCACGAATTATGCAGTTTCCTATTATCTAAACAAATTAGCCCAATTAATAAATAAGTTTACTTATGTCCATTATACAAAGTGAAAAAATACTACTTATGAAAAGTAGGCTTATATAAGATTCTCCAAATAAAAGAACAAAATGGAATGTTCCAACCAAATATAATTTAATACACTAATTTCGAAGTTACAGCTAAAATAATTTTGTGTGCATTCTTTTTATTTTTTGAGATAGAGTCTTTCTCTACCACCCAGGCTGGAGTGCAGTGGCACAATCTTGGCTCACTGCAACCATCATCTCCCAGGTTAAGGCTATTCTCTTGCCTCAGCCTCTCCAGTCGCTAAAATTACAGGTGTGTGCCACAATGCCTGGCTAATTTTTGTACTTTTCGTAGAGACGGGATTTCACCATTTTGGCCAGGCTGATCTACAACTTGTGACCTCAGGTGATTTGCCCGCCTCAGCTTCCCAAAGTGCTAGGATTACAGATGTGAGCCACCATGCCTCACCCATGCCTAAATTTCATTAGTCATTCTTATAATCACAGCGCAGCTCACATAATACTTTATCAACTATAAAACAAAAAATATACCTAAGAAACAACAAAGTTACCTGTTTGGCAGGATGAGTTCCAGGCAAGTAAAAGCAGAGAATTTATAAGGTGAGATTCTGAACCATATTACAATAACAAATTCAATACAAAGTAGAAATTATAGATTCCCATTCAGCATTTCTGAGAATTTTTGTTTTCTAAAAAATAAGACTCCTGCTCTCTGCCTTAACACCATTTTCTTGGAAACATCTGTGCCATGAGAACTGAGTGGAGGAAGAAGCAAAATGCACAGGCTGAAGAGAAAAAGAGGCAGAGGACAAACTAACCTGCTAACTTGCTGGACCACGGAGGCCACAGGACCAGAGATATGGAATGCCAGACGCTGGGAATGCTGGTACAAGTTGAAAGACTGCCTGCTACCATCTAGAGCTTGTCTTAGTGGATCTAGAACTTTATCACATCTGATCACCGATCGCCGATCACCTCTGAGATCCACCTTACTCAAAACTGCCCATGTTGGTTCTTTGCCCTGGACCTGTGACATTCTGGACTATTTCTCTGTTTACTTGTGGCCAGGTTTAACACCCATACAATAAATCTGCTAAGCTCAAGAATTAAAAAAAAAAAAATTAGACATCTGGCTGCATATGGTGGTTTATGCATGTAATCCCAGCACTTTGGGAGGCCAAGGCAGGTGGATCCCCTGAGATCAGTTCAAGCCTAGCATCATCAATATGGTGAAACCCCACCTGTACTAAAAATACAAAATTTAGCAGGGCATTGTGACCTGTGTCTGTAGTCTCAGCCAGTAGGGAGGATGAAACAAAAATTGCTGGTATCCAAAAGGTGGAGGTTGTATCCAGCAGAGATAGTGCCACTGCACTCCATCCTGTGCAAGAGAGCAAGACTGTCTCAAAAAAATAAAAATAAAATAAAACAAAATTACATATACCTTATTAAAATGACTTGTACTAATATTGATCTTTTATTTTGAAAATAGTTAAAAACTCATACTGAGACAAAATTCATTTTCTTACACCTACGGTTTATATTTACACTAATAGATGTGTATATTTAACTCTACATAAATTAAAAGTCTGTTTGTTTGCAAGCATATAGGCCAAATAATCAAAAAAGAATATAAAATAAATTTAAAAAAGTATTGAGGATTCAGATATTTGTAAATTTTATTTATAATTCTATATAATTTTTATTATTACAAAAATGACTGTAGTCATCAACAATCTACTTGTATATTTTTAAATAACTAAAACTGTAGAATTCAATTCTTTGTATTAAAAAAATAAATTTTAGGTGACTGATATCTCATTTAACCTAAAGTGATTATTATATATTGTATGTCTCTATCAGAGTATGTATATGTGACATACATAAAATAAATGTTATGTGACCACAAAAATTAACAGTGAATTTAAAGGCAATAAATAAATAAATAAATAAATAAATAAATAAATAATTTACCTACAGGAACAATATTTCTTAAGTTATTTCCAGTTTTAAATCACTGGCAAAAAAGATATTAGTCCATTATTTTACCAAATAGTGTATTCTTACCATCTTTACCTACACCCTTGAGTAAAGGGGACTAGGTTAAATTAAGTAGATTAAGATTTAATTGAATGTGAAATATTTAAAATTTTTAACTTGTACATTTTGTTTCATAAAAGTAAAATTAGTAAAGTAACATACTACTAATTTATTTTAATCTTTTTAAAGATGTTTTCTCACTCTCTTGCCCAGGCTGGAGTGCAGTGGCATGATCTCAGCTCACTGCAACCTCTGCCTCCTGGGTTCAAGTGATTCTTCTGCCTGAGCCTCCTGGGTAGCAGGGACTACAGGCGTGCACCACCAAGCCTGACTAATTTTTGTATTTTCAGTAGAGATGGGATTTCATATTCACCAGGCTTGTCTCGAACTCTTGACCTCATGATCGGCCTGCCTTGGCCTCCCAAAGTGCTGAGATTACAGGTGTGAGCTACCACACCTGGACAATTTAATTTTAGCTAAAACTAAAAATATTTGTCTCTCAATGTAATGCAGAAGAATATTACTCTGGACACCTACCTCATGCATCACTCAATATTGTAAGTTAACCAAAAAGAACCTTTATACTCACGTTTTCATCACACATTTTACATTTTAATGTACTTACTTTCATAAAAGAGATCATAAATGCTCACTTATGAAAAAATAATCTCTCATATCCTTTTTTATTTTTATTTTTTTCAAATGGAGTTTTACTCCTGTCGCCCAGGATGGAGTGCAGTGGTGGGATCTCGGCTAACTGCAACCTCTACCTCCCAGGTTCAAGTGATTCTCTTTCCTCAGCCTCCCAAGTCACTGGGATTACAGACATGCAAAACCACACCTGGCAAATTTTGTATTTTAGTAGAGATGGGGTTTCGCCATGTTGGTCAGACTGGTCTTGAACTCAAGCTCAGGTGGTCCACCCACTTCAGCCTCCCAAACCGCTGAGATTACAGGTGTGAGCCACTGTCCCCGGCCAATCTCTCATATCTCTGATGCAGCAACAATTAGTCACACGCTTTCATGCATAAATATAATAGGGTAAAGAAACAGGATGGGCCAGGTATAGTGGCTAGCACCTGTAATCTAAGCACTTTTGAGGCTGAGCTGGGCAGATCACCTGACATCACGAGTTTGAGACCAGACTGGCCATGGGAAAACCCCATCTGTACTAAAAATACAAAACACAGCCAAGAGTGGTGTTATGTGCCTGTAATGCCAGATACTTGGCAGGCTGAGGCAAGAAAAGCACTTGAACACAGAAGGTGGAGGTTGCAATGAGCTGAATTCATGCCACTGTACTCCAACCTGGGTGACAGAGTAGGACTCTTTCTCAAAAATAAAATTAAAAAAATAATAATTTCTTTAGCAAGAAGTACTTTGAGAGATAATTACAATATTATTAGTATGAAGTAATTTGAGAGTTAATTACAATGTTGTAATCTTTCCAAAACAAAAGTATGCTTGTAACTATAATTCTCAAAAAAAAAAAAAAAAAAAAAAACTTTTATTATTGTTAAAGTTATATACAAGTAATTTTTCTACCAACTGTAGTTTTGGATTTTTTTTTTTAACTCAGAACTCTGATTTACTGTGTCAGTGCGTTATACATTTCTTGTTTTTTGTTGTTGTTTTTTTTGGAGTCTCACTCTGTTCCCCGGGTTGTAGTGCAGTGGTGCAGTCTTGCCTAACTGCAACGTCCACCTCCTGGGTTCAAGTGATTCTTCTGCCTCAGCCTCCTAAGTAGCTGGAACTACAGGCGCATTCTACCACACCCAGCTAACTTTTGTATTTTTAGTAGAGATGGGGTTTCACCATATTGGCCAGGATGGACTAAAACTCCTGACCTCATCATCCACTCACCTCGGCCTTCCAAGGGGCTGGGATTGCAGGTGTGAACCACCATGCCTGGCCCGCCTTATACATTTCTAATGTAAATTATCTGATATTTGCATAGACTTAGTTTTGGATTCAATTTCTTTTTATTTACATTATCTGTAAAAATATATTTTAGTATGAACACTCTGGAGTTTCCTAGCTCTCCTTTTTTTTCCAAATTTATTACAGTTGCAGGGTTTTGTTGGATATAAATTCTCTGATGCTGAACAAAGTTTGAGCAACAGCAACATCTGCATTACAAGTAAAGTTACAACTCTCTTTATGTTTGTGATGTTTGTCTTCAAAGTAAGTCCTCTTCAGCACTTTAAAAGATTATATTTTCTAAAGAATCTTTTGAGAAAATTACACTTTTAATGCTTTTATTAATTATAAACTCTCTGATATAGAGTAAGGTTGTGAGCAGATAGTATCCACTTTTTTATTCTTTGTATTTGTACATTTGTTCTCAAGTAAAACTGTGTTCCTGTGTAATAAGATATGAGCACTGTTTAAAAGTTTTGCCACATTGTTCATACTTGTGGTTTTCTCCAGTATGACTTATCTTAGCTAGAATCAACTGTGACAACTATTTAAAGGCTTTGTCACATTATTAATGCTTCCATGATTTCTCACCAGCACTATTTTATGTTTGGAAATGTCTGAGGTGTTTTCACAGCATTATGACAACTTTTGGGTTTGTAGAGTTTCTCTTCAGTATGAATCATCTTATGTCTGCTAAAAATTGAGGACTAAAGGCTTTGACACATTCTTTATACTTGTAGGGTTTCTCTCCATTATGAATTATCTTATGTCTATTAAGGTTTGAGGATTGCTTAAAGCTATGCCACATTCTTTACATTTGTAGGGTTTCTCTCCAGTATGAATTATCTTATGTGTAGTAAGGTTTGGAGATTGATTAAAAGCTTTGCCACATTCCTCAAATTTGTAGGGTTTTTCTCCAGTATGAATTACCTTATGTTTTTTTTTTACCTTATGTTTACCTTATGTTTTTTTTTTAACCTTATGTTTACAAAGAGTTGACAACTGGTTAATAAGTTTTGCCATATTCTGCATATGTGTAGGGTTTCTCTCCAGTATGAATTATCTTATGTCTAGTAAGGTGTGAGGATTGGTTAAAAGCTTTGTCACATTCTTTACATTTGTAGGGCTTCTCTCCAGTATGAATTCTCTTATGTGTAGTAAGGGTTGAGGATTGGATAAAAGCTTTGCCACATTCTTCACATTTGTATGGTTTCTCTCCAGTATGCATTCTCTTATGTGCAGTAAGGTGTGATAACCAGCGAAAGTCCTTGCCACAATCTTCACATCTGTAGAATTTCTCTTCAGTATGAATTATCTTATGTGTAGTAAGGGTTGAGGATTGGCTAAAACCTTTGCCACAGTCTTCACATTTGTAGTGTTTCTCTCCAGTATGAACTCTGTTATGTGTAGTAAGGGTTGAGAACCGGTTAAAAGCTTTGCCACATTCTTCACATTTGTAGTGTTTCTCTCCAGTATGAATTCTGTTATGTGTTGTAAGGGTTGAGGACCGGTTAAAAGCTTTGCCACATTCTTCACATTTGTAGGGTTTCTCTCCAGTATGAATTTTCTTATGTCTAGAAAGGGTAGAGGAACAGCTATAAGATTTGCCACATTCTTTACATTTGTAGGGTTTCTCTCCAGTATGAATTACCTTATGTCTAGTAAGGTTTGAGTATTGGCTAAAAGCCTTACCACAGTCCTCACATTTGTAGGGTTTCTCTCCAGTATGAATTCTCTTATGTGAGGTAAGGTATGCAGATCGGTTAAAAGCTTTACCACATTCCTCACATTTGTAGGGTTTCTCTCCAGTATGAATTCTTTTATGTATAGTAAGGTATGAAGATCGGACAAAAGCTTTGCCACATTTTTCACATTTGTAGGGTTTCTCTCCAGTATGAATTCTTCTATGTGCAGTACGGTATGAGAACCGCGTAAAGGCTTTTCCACATTTTTCACATTTGTAGGGTTTCTCTTTAGAATGAATTCCCTTATGTTTAGTAAGTTGTGAGGACTGGCTAAAAGCTTTGACATAGTCTTTACATTTGTAGGGTTTCTCTCCAGTATGAATTCTCTTGTGTGTAGTAAGGCTTATAGATTGGTTAAAAGCTTTGCCACATGACTCACATTTGTAGGGTTTCTCTCCAGTATATGTGATCTTATGTCTATTAAGGTGTGAGAACTGCCTAAAGGTTTTCCCATATTCTTCAAAGTTGTAGAGTTTTGTTTCAGTATTAATTATTTTACAGGTAGAAAGGCTTGAGGTCTCATTACAGGCTTTGCCACATTCTCTACATTTGCAGAATCTTTCACCAATATGAATTATTTTATGTTGAGCTAAGTGTGAAAGCATGCAAAATGACTTTTCACAGTCTTTATATTTGAAAGGGTTCTTTGCAGTTTGTCTTATCTTATGTCTGTTTGAATTTAAAAATTTATCAGAGACTTTCAAAAATTTGTTACATTGAAATATTTTGCACTGGGTAGTTGTCAAACACTGGTTAAGTCCATTGTAACATTCTTGGTGCAACTTCCACTCATCCACACTTTGACAATATTTTCTTAACTGTAAATTTTCATGTCCACGTTTTTTGTATCTTCTCACTATCACTTTTTGGAAACAATTTTTTATGCCCTGCTTTGGCCAAAGGTCTTGGGCAAAATAAGAACATACAACTGAAAGAAATAATAGTAACAAATTACTCCACTTACTAGACTCAGATGAATATATTTTACAAATCTTACCAATAAAATTATACAAACTACATCACAAGATGGCATAGGAAAATATTACAGGCAAATATTTTTTCAGACATATAAATGCAACAAAAACATACAGACCAAACTACATTTGTAAAAAATTAAAGTAAGTGTGTGTAACACCTCAGGTGTGCCCAATGCAAAGAGCCACACAGAAGAAAAGTCTGTTACATTTACCCAACACAGATCTTCCTGCTTCTCAATATAACATAGTGACTTGAAATAAATTGCCAACTCCTGATTTGTTTTTAAAAACTCAAGTAAAATACTGCCATATACATTTTTATTTCTGGATGGTAGGGTCTTTTACAGATACTGGTTCCTGTCTCTCATTAAAAAGTTCTGAAATAGTGGTATTTTTTCAAATGACAGCTGAGACAAAAGGTAAGGTTTACAGCAGCAAAAAGACTGCGGTATCACAAACAGAAAACAATTGTAGCAAGTGATTATTGGTTATTAAGAAGAAACATAAATTGGCTGAATGTGGTGGCTCACACCTGTAATACTAGTATTGGGAGGCCATGCTGGGGGCATGACCTGAGGCCAGAAGTTTGAGACCAGCCTGGACAACATGGTAAAACCCTGTCTCTACCAGAAATACAAAATTAGCTGAGCATGGAGATACATGCCTGCAATCCGAGCTATTTGAGAGGCTGAGACAGGAGAATCACTTGAATCTGGGAGGCAGAGGCTGCAGTGAACTAAGACCATGCCACTGCACTCCAGCCTGAGTGACAGGAGTGAAACTCTGTCTCAAAAAAAAAAAGAAAGAAAGAAAAGAAGGAGAAACATAAATCAACTTCTTTAACTAAAAATTTTCAAAAATCACAGACAAAAAGAAAGTCTTGGAAGCTGCAAGGTAAAAGTAATGTGTAATTTACAAACATGGTGTTAGAAAATTTTATACAAGGCACATCCTAACAACATGTTTAAAAGACTCCCAGAATCTCTAGCCAAGATAATTGTTTCCACATTATGTCAGAAAAAACTTTATTTTAAAGACTGTGACAGGTAGCTTTTTTATTAATATTCAAATCTCAAAGATTACAAAACAGGGCAATATAATTTTATCAAAAATATAATTTTCAGAAAGAAACCATAAAAAGTACACGTTAATTTTAAACACTGATAATAAATTGAGTAATACTGGATGAGTGAAACAGGAACACAGACTGCTATAGAAAACCAAAAAATAAAAATAAAAACAAATATATCTAAAATATTTTTTAAATTTTGGGGGTAAAAAATAAGAAAACAGTTACAGGAAAATCCTAAAAATTAAAAAAAAAAAAAATGTAAAAGTGAAGAGGTTCAACAAATTAGAATACATGGAAATATATTTATTTTAAAAAATATATATACATAAGCACATTTTCAAAAATCACAGACAAGAAAAAAGTCTTGGAATCTGCAAGATAAAAGTAATGTGTCATTTACAAACATAATGTTAGGATATAACTAGTAAATTATCAACAAAAATTTTACAGGCCAGAAAGAAACTGTGTGACACAGTCAACGTTCTGGTGGGGAGTGGGGGAAGCTATCAAGTGAGAATAATAACCATTAACAAATCTGTCCTGCCAAAGACCACCCTGGACAACATGCTGAAACCCTATCTTTACTAAAATACAGAACTTAACAGGGCATGCCTGTAGTTCCACCTACTCGACAGGCTGAGACAGGAGAATCGCTTGAACCCAGGAGGCAAATGCAGTAAGTTGAGATCACAACGCTGCACTCCAGCCTTGCAAAAGAGCAAGGCTCAGGTGGGTGGAGGGGGACCTTTGAAACAACCGAATTCCAAAAAATATATTGGCACTGCATATGCTGTACATATAAAAGATGCTGAAAATACTTTCTTAAACTGAAAATAAAAAAATTCAAGAAAACAACACATAATCAAATAAAATTACATTATTTTCTGGGAAAGATATGCACATACACAAAAATAGAATATCATAATAATGCAGAAATAACTATAAATTATTCTCTATTATTTGAAAAAATAAAGGCACAGAAATTATAAAGATCTGTTAATGAATATTCAATGTAAAAACATAATTAGAAACATCAATGACAAATTTCAGGGCAGATGTTATGAGAAAAAATTTTTTATTCATCTGAAATTTATTTTGTACCAAATTAAAAATATGCTCCTGTTTCTTAGAGGTTTTATGTAACCCCCAAGGTACCAAAAAAAAAAAAAATCTTTTGTGTATACATAAACAAAAGTGAATTAGAAGTAAGTAAAATCATTCAACAAAAAACTCTAAAGACACAAAGAGAGGAAATGAGAAACAAAGATGAAAGAATCAAATAATTAGAAACATAACAGTTAAGTGTTTTGCTTTTAGAAAATTTAAATATATATACAATTAACTTTCAAATAAAGTGTGTACATTCAATAAATAAATATATTTATTTTAAAGAGTGTACATTCAATAAATAAATGTATTTATTTATTGAATGTACACACCATGCATGGTGGTTCAGGCCTGTAATCCCATCATTTTGGAAGGCTGAGGCTGGCCAATCACAAGGTCAAGAGATCGAGACTATCCTGACCAACATAGTGAAATCCCGTCTCAACTAAAAATACAAAATTTAGCTGGACATGATGGTGCAGGCCTGCAGACCCAGCTACTCAGGAGGCTGAGGTAGGAGAATTGCTTGAACCAGGGAGGTGGAGGCTGCAGTAAACTTAGATCGCATCACTGCACCCCAAACCAGCAACAGAGCAAGACTCCATGTCAAAAAAAAAAAAAAAAAAATTTGAAAATCAAGATCCAACTTTTTTTCTCTACAAGTCAGTTGAGATCTAGTGATAAAAAATACTGAAAGGGGAAAGATGGAAGTAGACATTTCATGTAAATATTGGTCAAATGAGAGCAGAAAAAATTAAAATATTATACAAGCTACATCTTAAATCAAAAACTGTCATTTTTTAAAAATGTACTTCAAGTCAAATCTCCAAGGAGACAAAAAAAGACATTAAAACTTACAGATTTAGGCCAGGCACAGTGGCTCACACATGTAATCCCAGCACTTTGGGAGGCCGAGGTGAGCAGATCACTTGAGGTCAGGAATTTGAGACTGGCCTGGCCAACATGGTGACATCTTGTCTCTACTAAAATCACAAAAATTAGCCAAGCATGGTGGTAGGTGCCTGTAATCCTAGCGATCTGGAAGGCTGAGGAAGGAGAAGTGCTTGAACTCAAAAGGCAGAGGTTACAGTGAGAGGCGATCACATCACTGCACTTCAGCCTGGGCAACACAGTGAAATTCCGTATATATTAAAAAAAAAAAAAAAAAAAGTACAGATGTATTCACTGGAAACCTAAGACAAATTTGTATGTACATGTGTGCATGTGTGTGTGTCTGTATGTGTAAATGTCTCACATTAGGTCTTCAAACATATAAAGTAAATATTGACAGAATAACAGAAATAGCAACATAATTGTAGTAGGATATTTCAATACTGCACTTTTTGTAATAAACATAAAACGAGAATAATAGTAAGGAAATAGAAGAATTGCAGGCATTATAAGATAATTATTTGTAACACAGGTATAGAAAACACTCCTTAACATCAGGATACACATGGATTTCAATACCTAATACAACATTTTCCTTCATTGAACACCTCTCTTACGCCAAAAAGAAAGTCTTACCAAACTTTAAAAAACTGAAATTTTGTAACTGACTTCCTATCATCAAAATGAAATGAGTTTCCAATAAAATAAAATAAAAAAATAAAAAATTCACAAAAACAACACACTCTTGAGGATGCCCTTCTTAAAGGCTGGAAAAGGGAATAGTATAATGATGCTCACCCTTCTCAATGCAATCTACAGATTTAATGCAAAGTTTTTCAAACTTTTCAGTGGATTTTTTACAAAATTGAAACAATGATCCCGAGTATATAGAATCTCAAAAGACAATAAAGTACCCCCAAAATATTGAAAACAAAACCAAACAATGTTCGGGGCATTACAGTTTCTGATTTCAAAACAAATTACAAAGCTAAAGAATTAAAACAATTTGGTATGAGTATAAAGGTAAACAAGTAAACTGGGTGTGGTGGCTCATGCCTGTAATCCCAGCACTTTGGCAGGCTGAGGCAGGTAGATCATGAGGTCAGGAGTTTCAGACCAGCCTGGCCAACATGGCGAAACCCCATTTCTACTAAAAATAAAAACAAAAATATAGCTGGGAGTGGTGGCATGTGCCTTTAGTCCCAGCTGCTCAGGAAGCTGAGGCAGAAGAATCGCTTGAACCCGGGAGGCAGAGACTGCAGTGAGCTCAGATCACACCACTGCACTCCAGACTGGCTGACAGCAAGACTTAAGTCTCAAAAACAAACAAACAAAAAAAGAAAGTAGACTCATGTTGCAGTGAGCCAAGATTGCGCCACTGCACTCCAGCCCGGGTGACAGAGACTGCATCTCAAAATTAAAAAAAAAAAAAAAATTGAATGTAATAGAATGCAGCACATAACTTTCACATATATGGTTATATGAAGTTATCTGCATACCAATAATTATTTTAGTATTGTTACTGAAAGCCAATAGGTAAAAGGAATGCAAATTTCTGTCACCAAATCGTTCAATAAATATAATTTGAAATATAAAAATACCAAAGTATTTACTCAGTTTGCAAAAACACAGGAAATATTCTAACTATAAAGGTAAATTTTGATATTATGCAAAATAAAATGAGCCAGCCACAAACATGTTTGAAAAGTACCAGGAAATGGGAAATGAAGTGCCAGTTGGTTAATGTGTAGTATAAATTTTTAGAAATCTTTCATAAAACAATGCAAATATACTTAACATGCCTGAAATGTACAGTGTTTTTGAGTCATGGTCTTACTCTGTCACCTAAACTGGAGTGCATGGTAAAATTATGGCTCACTGCAGCCTCAAACTTCAAGGTTCAAGTAATCCTCCCTCCTCAATCTCCCAAATAGAATCACACTACTATATTTGGCTAGCTTTTAGAATGTTTTAGAGGTGAGGTCTCCATATATCTCCCAGGCTGTTCTCAAGGTTTTGGATTCAAGCAGTATTCCTGCCTTGGCCTCTGCAAATCCGGTAATTACAGGTGTAAACCACCACCATGACTGGCCATGAAAACTACACTTAAATAAATTTAAGATGGTAAATTTTACAGAACTATAAATCTTTTCACACAAAGAAAATACATATTTTTTATTAAATACATGGTGAAAATGAGACTATTTTCATGACTACTTATTTAGACAAGATAAAGCCACCATTAAAAATCAGCTAAGAAAACATAAATACAAGATTAGCCATAACAAAAACTGGGGACAGATTTATAAATAAAAATACACACATATATAATCAGACTGTAATAGACATATGGCTGATTTATCTCTTAATTAAACCCCACACCAACCTACATGTGTAAACAGAATGGCAAACCGTCTAAAATTATAAAATCAAAAAACACAACAAAATTATGTTAAGAAACCTACACTGAAAAAACACACTAATATGGAACTACAAAACAATGTTTACTCATAAAATCTGTATGCAACACTGAAATAGCATTAACAATGAATTTGTGTAGATAACTGCAAGTTTACTATAACTGTACTCATTGAAGGTGGCTATTTTGAATCATTAGCATATATTGTAATGTAGTAAAGTTTCAGATAAAATGTCGTATAATCATAAACAAGATTCTAATGACAAACTTGATAAATAAGCATTTTAATAAATGAGATAATTTTTAAGTTTTAAACATATAGTATTCTTACACAAAATAAAACTGCTGTAATCCAACTTTAGAAGCAAAGAATAGCCATACATTGCTAAATAAAGAAAAAATTATGTTATATTTTAGATACAAGCTGACAAAACTAAGTAAAAATCCTATAATCTTTCTTTGCCTGCCTACATTTTCTTTTTGCCTGACTACTAATTATCTAATTCACTTCGGGCATAAAATGTAAATTCTGGTATATTGTTCTAAATGTCTAACTCTAAAATTACAGACAAAATCAAAATAGAAAATAAAAAGTAAAAAGGTACAGTGAGAGTGACATCACTAAGATGGAAAAATAAAAAGTGTCCTGTTTGCCTATTTTCTGACAGCAAGAAAATTCATAAGCCATCCCTAACAAAAATGCCTTTATGAGAGAAACAGAAATCATGGCTCAAACCTGTAACAGCTACACCATACATTAACTCAGAAAACTGCTTCAGGCCACAATTTCAAGACCAGCCTGGATTATGTAGCAAGAACCCATCTAATAAATAAGTGTCCTTAAAAGAGCTTTGAGATCCAGGGAAGGAGTTGTGAAACTGTGTTAATGCCCAAGATTGAGGAACACTCTTTTCAGAAGACAGGCTTACTTTGAAATAAAGGATACATCATTGTTTAAAAAATTGAAACAACAAAAATAAATTTAAAAACATTTCATGTCTAACGATTGAAAGAAAATTGTTAAAGTACCATAGTATCTATGGTGATCTCTAGATTCAATAAACTGCCTATCAAAATTCCAGTAGTTAGGCCAGGTGTGGTGGCTCATGCCTGTAATCCAAGCACTTAGGAGGCCAAGGCAGGTGAATCACCTTAGGTCAGGAGTTCAAGACCAGCCTGACCAACACGGTGAAACCCCGTCTTTAAAAAAAAAAAAAAAAAAATTCCAGTAGTTTTTACAGTAATAGAAAATACACTTCTAAAATTCATATAGAACTATAAAAAACTTTGAATAGTCAAAGGAATCTTTAAAAAAAAAAAAGAACAAAGCAGAAGAGCATCATACTTTATAATTTCAAACTATAATTCAAGACTGTAGAAGACAAAATGTATATGCAGAAAACTTAGCAATAAAAACAATGGAAAAGAAACCACTACTCTCATATATTTTAGACATGATGTAAAAAAAGAACTTAAAAAAGTTTAACATACAGTTTCTCAATATTATACAGATATCTGTATGTTTTCAAAAACAGTAAAAAAGCAGTCAAATTTTACAGTCTCTTATATGCCACGAAGAGGACTTCGGCTGGCACTGTAAACTTGAAGGAACGTCACTGAAGGGAAACTAAAATCTTTAGAGATTTTTAAAAAGATAAGACTGAAGAGTTTCTATGGAGAGCAAAATTTAAAAAAAAAAAAAAAAAAAAAATCAGGCTGTCCACAAACTATTTCTTTTGGAACACAGAATTCCAAATCATTTTAAGGACTTGCTTTTTTCTTACTTTGGACCTCTCATCTGTGTCATCTGTTGTACTCACTTTCACCTACCTGGGAGTTCGGCTACCATCTCATGTCTCTTCACATTCCAAGGTTCTTTTCCTTGCTCCAGACAGATGATCAGGTCTGGCTTAAAGGCAGCAATACCTGTTTTATTAAAAATTATATAAATCTTGCTTATATTCTTCAATTACCAACTTAGTTGTGTACTCAGTAAAAAGAATGCAGCCAGGTGTGGTGGTTCATACCTGTAATCCTAGCACTTGGGGAGGCCAAAGTGGGTGAATCACCTGAGGTGAGGAGTTCAAGACCAGCCTGGCCATCATGGTGAAACCCCACCTCTTAAAAAAAAAAAAAAAAAAAAAAAAAAAGAATGCAAAAGGATATTGTAGTAAATTCTAAAATACTTATAACAACAATTTTTAAATATTTGGGAAACATTTTAATGGTGTAAGTTCTTAATTTCACTACCTGATACTACTAAATAAAAAATTAGTAGTGGCCATTAGATTTTAAGATTTGGGCAACAGTATGCTATGCCACTAAATCTCTACAGTTAACACTAATCTAGAATGAAGGACACAGATCAGCTCAGGAATATGGAAACTTCAGGTCAAAATTAAACACCTTAAAATTCTTTTTTACATAAATAAATACTGAAGTTAAAAAAAACAGATCTCAAAACATAAATTACCAAAAACTATTCTACAATCAATAAAAAAATAAATCTTACAGAGTGTATTAAGAAATTGTGTAATGAAGTTATGCTCACCAAGAAAGACCAGGTTTCTGTAGTTCTCTAACATCACATTCCTATATAAATTCTGTTGTGCAGTGTCCAGGCATTGCCACTCCTCCAGACAGAATTCTATGGCTACATCCCTAAATGTCAACACTCCCTGAAAAACACACATACACACACACACACACACACATATATTTACCAAGTGGCCAGGAGCAGAATTTTTAATTTGACTCAAGTTAAAACAAGAATAAAGAGAAGTGGTTCTTACTTATATGAGTGACTAACAATATCTAATAAATAACTTTCAATATTCTCTAATGTATTCTCTAAGCCTTAGAAAAGAGTGGCATAAGATCCACAACATCACAATATAGATAGTACTTTTCTAGACGATGAAGTACAAAACTGAAGGCATAAACACTAACATGTACATTTTTTAGTGCTACATTTACATCATACAGAATGAGCTGTGTAAATTTTTCAGAGTAAAAAGACATATTGAGTTATAAAGTACTGCTTGAATTTTAATGTGTACAATAAACTGGAGATCTTGTTAAACAGATTATTTTTTCAGAAAATCTGGAATAAAATCTGAGTTTCTGAAACTCTAACAAGCTCACTACTAATGCCAATGTTTTCGGCACAAGAAAACTATTTTGTCAAACATCCAGTAAGTGAAAGAGCCTGTGTGTTTTTCAGTTTTTGTGGCCTGTAAACAAAGATGAGCACTTTAATTTTCCAAAGACAGATAAATGCAAATGAAACCTAAGAGGACAGCTGCCAGATTAAAAGTGATTGTTTATCCACATCAGCTGCATAAATATACTTAATAATGAAAGGAAAAATAATTAGCTCTATAGAAAAAAAAAAAATCTCTCACAAAGCTCATTAACCAAGTGGGTTATTAACATCAACCGCATGAAGACACATTTCTATGACATGCTGAGGCACACAGAAGGACATAGCATCCCTGCCTTCTCAAAAGTAAATTATAGTCTGAATTTAATTATAAAGAAACATTAGTTTGACCAGGCATGGTGGCTCACGCCTGTAATCTCAGCACTTTGGGAGGCCAAGGCTGGCAAATCACAAGAGCAAAAGACCAAGACCATCCTGGCCAACATGGTAAAACCCCATCTCCACTAAAGATACAAAAATCATAAGCACTCCTATAAGGTAACAATAAACAATCAGAGTGCCAAATCCTACATGAACTTTACAATTGCCACAAAAAGAATAAAATACCTAGAAATACTGCTAACAAGGAATGGGAAGGACTTCTTCAAGGAGAACTACAAACCACTGCTCAAGGAAGTAAGAGAGGACACAATCAAATGGAAAAACATTCCTTCATTATGGACAGTAAGAATCAACATCAGGCTAGGTGTGGAGGCTCATGCCTGTAATCCCAACACTTTGGGAAGCAGAGGCAGTTGGATCACCTAAGGTCAGGAGTTTGAGATCTGCATGACCAACATGGAGAAATCCTGTCTCTACTAAAAAAAATACAAAATTAGCCGGGTATGGTAGTAAATGCCTATAATCCCAGCTACTCAGGAGGCTGAGGCAGGAGAATTGCTTGAATTGCTTGAATCCAGGAGGTAAAGGTTTTGTTGAGCTGAGATCATGTCGTTGCACCTCCAGCCTGGGCAACAAGAGAAAACACCATCTCAAAAAAAAAAAAAAAAAAAAAAAAAAAGAAGAAGAAGAAGAAAGAATCAACATAATGAATAGTGGCCATACTGCCCAAAGTAATTTATGAATTCAATGCTATTCCTGTCAAACTACCATTGGTATTCTTCACAAAATTAGGAAAAGAAGAAAAGTACTTTAAATTTCATATGGAACCAAAAAAGAGCCAGTATAGCCGTGACAATCCCAAGCATAAGGAATAAAGATAAAAGCACCACACTACCTGATTTCAAGCTATACTACAAGACTACAGTAACCAAAACATAATGGTACTGGTACAAAAACAGACATACAGACCAATGAAACAGAAAAGTGACCTCAGAAATAACACCACACATCTATAACCATCTGATATTAAACAAACCTGATAAAAACAAGCAAGGGGAAAGGATTTTCTCTTCTATAAATACTGCTGAAAAAACTGACTAGTCATATGCAGTTAACTGAAACTAGACCTCTTCCTTACATCTTCTACAAAAATTTACTCAAGATGAATTAAAGACTTAAATGTGGCCGGGCACGGTGGCTTTATGCCTGTAATCCCAGCACTTTGGGAGGCTGAGGTGGGTGGATCATGAGGTCAAGAGATGGAGACCATCCTGGCCAACATGGTGAAGCCCTGTCTCTACTAAAAATACAAAAACTAGCCGGGTGTGGTGTCATGCACCTGTGGTCCCAGCTACTCAGGAAGCTGAGGTGGAAGAAGCGCTTTGAACCCAGGAGGCAGAGGTTTCAGTGAGCTGAGACTGAGCCCCTGCAGTCCAGCCTGGCAACAGAGCAAGACTCTGTCTCAAAAAAACAAAAAAACAAAACAAAACAAAAAAGACTTAAATGTAAAAGCCAAAACAATAAAAACCCTAGAAGAAAACCCAGGAGGCCAGGTTCTGAGGCTCACACCTGTAATCCCAGCACTTTGGGATGTCGACGTGGGCATATCATCTGAGGTCGGGAGTTTGAGACCATCTTGACCAACATGAAGAAACCCTGTCCCTACTAAAAATACATAAAATTAACTGGGTGTGATGACACATGCCTGTAATTTCAACTAATTGGGAGGCTGAGGCAGGAGAATCACTTAGACTCTAAAAGTGGAGGTTGCAGTGAGCCAAGATCACTTCTTGCACTCCAGCCTGGGCAAGAAAGAAAAGAAAAGAAAGAAAAAAGAAAAAGAAAATCTAGGAAGTACCATTCAGGACATAGGCATGGGCAAAGATTTCATGACAAAAACGCCTAAAGCAATTCCATCAAAAGACAAAATTAACAAGTAAGATCTAATTAAACTAAAGAGCTTCTGTGCAGAAAAAGAAACTATCATCAAAGTGAACAGGCAACCTACAGGATGGGGGAAAATTTTTGCAATCTACCCATCTGATAAAGGTCTAACATACAGAATTTACAAGAAACGTTGTTTTCAAACAATCTCATCAAAATTGAGCAAAAAATGAAAAGACACTTCTCAAAGGCATTTGTGCAGTCAACAAAAATATAAAAAGTAGCTCAACATCAATGATCATTAGACAAAGCCAATCAAAACCGCAATGAGATATCATCTCACACTAGTCAGAAAGATGATTGTTAAAAAGTCAAACAATAGATGCTGGTGAGGCTGAGGAGAGATAGAAATGCTTTTACACTGTTGGTAAAAATGTACATTAGTTCAACCATCGTGGAAGACAGTGTGGTGATTCCTCAAGGATCTAAAACCAGAAATATCATTTGACACAGCAATCCCATTACTGGGAATATACTCAAAGTAATCTAGGTCATTCTACTACAAAGACACATGCACACATATGTAATAGTTTACTGCAACACTACATACAAAGCAAAGATATTGAACCAATCCAAATGCCCATCAATAAAAGACTGGATAAGTAAAATGTGGTACATATACACCATGGCATAGTATGCAGAGAAATAAGATCATGTCCTTTGCAGGAACATGGATTAAGCTGGAAGTCATCATCCTTAGCAAACTAACACAGTGATAGAAAATCAAAAACCACACATTCTCACTCATAATTAAGAGTTGAACAATGAGAACACCTGGACATAGGGAGGGAAACAGCACACACCAAGGCCTGCTGTGAAGTGGGAGGAAAAGGGAGGGCACATAGAGGATGGGTCAATATGTGCAGCAAATCACCATGGCACACAGTTACCTATGTAATAAACCTGCACAGTCTCCACATGTATCCAGAAACTTAGAATAAGTATTCAATATTTCATCATTGCCAGGTGTGGTGGCTCAGGCCTATAATCCCAGTACTTGGAAAGGCTAAGGCACGTGGATCACCTGAGGTTGGGAGTTCGAGACCAGCCTGACGAACATGAAGAAACCCTGTCTCTACTAAAAATACAAAAATTAGCTGGGCGTGGTGGCACATGCCTGTAATCCCAGCTACTTGGGAGGCTGAGGCAGGAGAATCGCTTGAACCCGAAAGGCACAGGTGTCAGTGAGTTGAGATCGTGTCACTGCACTCCAGCCTGGGCAATAAGAGTGAAATTCCATCTTAAACAACAACAAAAAAAAACATTATTAAGAAAGCCTTTTTTTCTCTTTCTCCTTCTCTAGGATTTCTTCTCAGATAAGATTCTCTGGACAATTACACCTGCATCTTGAGAATATGCCTTGAATGGTGTCAGCATCACATGTTTACCTGCTACCACTATACCCACAGGCAAAAGAACCAAACAGAAAAACTCCACCCATTTCTGTACTTTGTAACAGAAAAGATTCAGAAAAAATAAGCTACTGCACAGATTTTTTAAAAAATGTATGAGTTTCTCCTTTCCTGTCCTCAGGCGCCCTCCCCTGCCAGTAATTTCTGCTACAATAATGAAAATATAAGCCATACTGCCCTGTCCCTATGAAACCCAAAGAAAAGAGGCTCTAGGACCACCTTTTAGTGCACAGGTGAATCCTAACTCTCACAAATGCACCTTGAACCCCCTATTCTTGATTCTGGCCACAACTTAAGAGTTATATGATGCAGTTAATTAACACAACATGAATGCTTCCACCCAGAACATTAATTGGAAAGTGTGGCAGGAAGGACACCAGTAAAGAGATTCCTGAAAATTAGCCATGTGATTCTAATTAGCAACCTAAACTTATAACCACTTAACTAAGCATTGCCTCTCAAGCTTTAATGAGATTATAAATCACTTGGTAATGTTGGTCCCACTCTATGTAATGTGACTGTACAGGTTTGGACAGGGTTCATGAATAGGTGTTTTAAATAAGACCCCTGCCAATGCTGATGATGCTCCCCCGGTCTCATTATTAGCATTAGTTAGAGAAAGCAGGCACAACACAAAGTCTCTTACACTTGGCACTCTTGTCACAACACAGATACTTCCTACACAAATAAAGACCACCAATCTCCATCTTAAAGTACCATAATCTTTGCTGGCTTTCTAAAGTTTACAGAGAAAACACAATGCAACAATATCTGACTAAGTCTGAATTTATTTATTTATTTATTTAGACGGAGTCTCACTCTGTTACACTGGCTGGAGTGCAGTAATGAGATCTGCACTTACTGCAACCTCCGCCTCCCAGGTTCAAGCAATTCTCCTTCCTGAGCTTCCCTAGTAGCTGGGACTACAGGTTTGCACCACAACACCTGGCTAATTTTTTTTTTTTTTGTACTTTTAGTAGAGATGGGGTTTTACCATGTTGGTCAGGCTAGTCTCAAACACCTGACCTCAAATGATCAGCTAGCCTCAGCCTCGCAAAGTGCTGCGATTACTGGTGTCAACCACTGCACCAGGCCTTAAGTCTGTATTTAGAAAACAACATGTACACATATACTAATGCAATGTTTATTAAGCAGGTCAAATGTGTTCAATAAGATTTTACAGAGCACTGTAATACCACATTATGGGACTGAATTCTAATAACACCCTATGTGTTGATACTAAGTGTTCAATAATTCCAAATATTTAGGGGAAAAAAAAACACAGAATTTTTATTTCTTCCCATTTCTGTTATTGATTTTATTTAAAAAGTGTATAAAATAGGCTGGGCACAGTGGCTCTCGTCTGTAATCCTAGCACTTTGGGAGGCCAAGGCGGGTGGATCACCTGAGGTCAGGAGTTCAAGACCAGCCTGGCCATCATGGTGAAACCCCATCTTAAAAAAAAAAAATGTATAAAATAAAATCTAAATACAAACTGACATGACTCAAATGGAAATGGAAGAGTTTAATGTAATTTACAAAATTTTGTATGGTGTTTATATTCAGTTTTTGAGACTTGTAAAGAAACTGCTAGATCTGCAGAACAGAAAACAAGTTGCTAAATAGAATGTCTCTGCAAGCAGTAATTTTAAACTTAAAAATTTTTAAATGAGACACTAAAATGCATACTTTATATTTCTCATTTATCTGCTTTTCGGTTTCAGAAAACTCTAAGCACCAGCTCTAAAAGTAGAACAAGATTCATCACTCAAAATTCTGATCTCTTCTATTCAGTCCCGTGAGGTAAGACTACAAGGTACGGCCAGACCTAAATAAGGCCTCCAAAAAGGGTGAATCTGAAAAGGGCTGGGGCAGGGAGTGGACCCTATGTAGAATTTGGTTCTCTATGCCACTGGGTGTATTTCCAGTTCTGTTTTTCCTAAGCTTCCCTAACAGAAACTTAAATTTCAGAGTTTGTGTAATTTTAATCTTTTTGAGACACTGCCCTCTCAATTTCATATCATATACTAATAGGCAATTGAAACAAATCACTTTCCATTTTCTAGGATAATTTTTTTAGGAGATAAATATGTATTGTTAACAAGGTAAAAAAATCACAAATAATAGGCTGGGTGTGGTGGCTCATACCTGTAATCCCAGTACTTAGGAAGGCCAAGGCAGGCATTCCACACCAGCCTGGCCAACCTGGAGAAACTCGGTCTCTACTAAAAATACAAAAATCAGCTGGGTGTATTGGCCCAGACCTGTAATTCCAGCTACTGTGGAGGCTGAGGCAGGAGAATCACTTGAACCCAGAAGGCAGAGGTTGCAGTGAGCTGAGATCAAGCCACTGCACCCCTGCCTGGGCAACAGGGCGAGACTCCATCCCCAACCACCTGGAAAAAATAAATACAAATAATAATAATTCTTCTGCTTGTAAATCTCCCTTCTGATGAAAACATCAGAAGTCAGAACAATATAAAGAAAGTAAGGGCCAGGTGTGGTGGCTCATGCCTGTAATTTCAGCACTTTAGGAGGCCGAGGCAGGTGGATCACCTGAGTTTGGGAGTTGGAGACCAGCCTGATGGTGGAGAAATCCCATCTGTACTAATATAAAAGTACAAAATTAGCCAGGCATGGTGTCACATGCCTGTAATCACAGCTACTCAGGACGTTGAGGCAGGAGAATCACTTTAACTTGGGAAGCAGAGGTTGTGCTGAGCCCAGATCGTGCCAATGCATTCCAGCCTGGGCAACAAGAAAAAAACCTCTGTCTCAAAGAAAATAAAAAAAGAAAAGTGGTCCAAATAAAGCCCAAATTTTTTTGCACACATCTATTTATTGTACTCAACATATAATACATAATTCAACCTTTAATCCAGTTGCTAGTATAGACTAAAAGTTTCTCAATTGTAGGAATTATGTCGGCTTTATCAATTTTTCTAATGACTATATGAGAGGAAAGCCAATTGATTTATGTGTTTTGAGTCTCCATACCTCCTCCTTGTTTTTCACTCAAGTACAAGGAAAGTGGAGAAACTCTCATTTGGGCACCAACCAAAAACATTTCTTCTATGAGGTGAAGAACAAACACTGAATGAGTCATTTCTCTTAGACTGAGACAGAAGTAGATTAACCACTCTTGTCAGCCTAATAAAATTCTGCTCTGGACATTCTCAAATAACTCAAAGATGCCTAGGTGATTGTGATAGGGTTCCCAGTGACCCTGTGCTGGTGGCCCAATGAAATGTCAGGCAGGAGAGAGTCAGGCTAATTCTTCTCTATTTATTATTATTTTTTATTGAGATAGAGTCCCGCAGCCAAGCACAGTGGTTTATGCCTATAGTCCCAGCACTGTGGGAGGCCGAGGTGGGTGGATCATGAGGTCAGGAGTTCAAGACCAGCCTGGCCAAGATGATGAAACCCCATCTCTATTAAAAAAATTAAATTAAAATTAAAAATAAAAGAGATAGTCTTGCTCTGTTACCCAGGCTAGAGTGCAGTGATGCAATATTGGTTCACTGCAATGTCCGCCTCCCAAGTTCAAGCAATTTTCCTGCCTTAGCCTTCCAAGTAGCTGGGACTACAGGTGCATGCCACCACATTGGGCTATTTGTATTTTTACTAGAGATGTGGTTTCACCATGTTGGCCAGGCTGGTCTCAAACTACTGACCTTAGGTGATCCACCCGCCTTGACATCCCAATGTGCTGGGATTACAGGTATGAGCCACCATGCCCAGACAATTCAGGCTGATTCTAAATTAAAAAATGGACCTGCCCTGGTGGAGCTCGAGAACCTGAATTACCTGTCAAGATGAGCTAGCTCTTGGGGAAGAGAAAGAAGAATACTCTACGTCAGTGTCACATTTTTATGCAAAGGTATAGTTGTGCTTATGGCTCTGGATAGTTCAGTCTTGATCTTTCACCCCTAAAATACTTGTTTACACTTATAGATTCTACCATCAGATTGTATTTACTCTTCGAGCCTCTCACAGAACTGCAGCAGATCACTGAACAACACCTGAAAAGCTCAA
Organism: Plecturocebus donacophilus; assembly: GCA_004027715.1. Taxonomy (NCBI): domain Eukaryota; kingdom Metazoa; phylum Chordata; class Mammalia; order Primates; family Pitheciidae; genus Plecturocebus; species Plecturocebus donacophilus. Next base: position 653 of record PVKP010031136.1, on the reverse strand, counting down.
AGAGCCACACTCTGAAAGGGGGCCTTTAAGATCTGTGTTGACATCCTGCAATGCAGAAAATGCCTCCTCTTACTTTTCTGTATATGTTCTATCCAAAGTCTACACTGTCTTGTAAGTATGAGGCAGAGGGCAAAACTTATGTGAAGACTCTAGGTGGGATTAACCGGGCTCTGCAGTTTTGGGTGTTATAGCAAGTAAAGTACAGTTCAAAGAGAGATTTCCTCATATCATGTCCCTGGCAGAGCAAGACTCTGCATTTAAAAAAAAAAGAAGAAAAAGAAAAGTGGATTTGTAAAACCAAAAAAAGAGACAACACAGTGAACTGATAAAAAGTTGTTTCTCAGACAGGCATGGTGGCTCACACCTGTAATTCCAGCACTTTGGGATGCCAACGGGGGCAAATCACCTGAGGTCAGGAATTTGAGACCAACCCGGCCAACCCGGCCAAAATGTGAAACCCTGTCTCTACTAAAAATACAAAAATTAGCCAGGCGTAGCAGTAGGTGCCTGTAATCCCAGCTACTTGGGAGGCTGAGGCAGGAGAATCACTTGAACTTGGGAGGCTGAGGTTACAGTCAGCCGAGATTGCTATTGCACTCCAGCCTGGAAAACAAAAGTGAGACTATTTCTTTTTTTTTTTTTTTTCATCCCCT
>PVKP010031135.1:0-27269 GCA_004027715.1 Plecturocebus donacophilus | reverse complement strand
CTCCATATCAGGCTGGGTTGGGGGGCCCTTCCCTGTCCACTGTCCAACAAGCCCTAGTCCTGTTCCCAATGGGCTTCCAGTTGGGCTCCACGCTGGCACCCTCTTTTACTTCCCCATCAGCCAAAGGCTGATTTCTCCTCTTGAAAATAACGAATGGGACCGGAAGGTCAACTCAGATACATGTACCCTTTTCAATGTCAGACATAAGTCAATGCAAGGAACAGTGCATGGTGTTCAGCCAGTTCTCAGAAAATTCAGACAGGTTTAGGGATGAATGTACTAAGCTGAGTCTAACCTTTTGTTTGACTTGGAGAGAGGCTGCAGTTGTTCTGACCACTGTTACACTCCTGAAGAGATGGCTCAGACCCTGGAAAGGGCCAGGTAATATGCAGAAGAGATGGCCAGATTGAATCATGGCCATGTCATTTACTGGCCATCTGATGAGAAGGTCCCAGAACAAAACCCTCAATAGGTTTATGAGCACAGAAGAGGCCGGTCAAGGATGGCTCATTTGCTCAATTGCATATGGGGAGAAATGAGAAAATGCCAAGCAAAGTCAGTAAATTATGAAAAAGCAACAAAAAAATTACTCAGGAAAAGAATGAACTGAGGCTCTCAGAAAATATACTAACATAGACCCAAAGACTAACATAGCCTAAAGGGTCAAATATAGTAAGACAGACCCAAAGAAGAATATGGACTAAAGGGTTAAACACTTCCGGTCATGCATTTCATAACCCAAACTGTGCTAGGTATTTGGAGAAAGCTTCAGAAACTGGAACCTGGTCCTCAGAGCCCTGAGGTGACATTGGTAGCAGAAGCCTTTAAGGTTTTTAACAATCAGACTGGGCCTGGGCATGGTGGCTCACACCTATAATCCCGGCACTCTGGGAAGCCATCATCTGAGGTTAGGAGTTCGAGACCAGCCTGGCCAACATGGTGAAATCCCTATCTCCACTAAAAATACAAAAAAAACTAGCCGGGTGTTGTGATAGGCCCCTGTAATCCCAGCTACTTGGGAGGCTGAGGCAGGAGAATCACTTGAACCTGGGAGGTGGATGTCACAGTGAGTGGCGATTGCGCCACTGCACTCCAGCCTGAGCAACAAGAGTGAAGCGCCATCTAAAAAAAAAAAAATCAGGAAGAAAAGAAAAAGAGGAAAATAAAAGAAAATGTGCATTTTGACTGCTATAATTAAGACCACCTAGGCAGCAGGACTCCCCAACTCTACCCCTGGCAGCAGGCAACCGAAGCTTGACAACTGTGAGTGGGCCTGGGACAGAGCCAATGCACCTAGAAAAAGGAGAAGCACTGGAAGAACACGTGTCCCTTCTGCTCTGGGGTGGGAAGCTGGGACAGAACGAGCCTAACCAGCCCTCTCCTTTCACAGCTTGCCTCTTGGACAATAAGGCTACCCTCTCTGCGGACACCCAAATGCATACATGGCCCCAGCCGTAAAGAGTTCCATTTCCATCACCGCAGTGGAGCCTTGGGTCACCCTCAACATGACCACTGAAAGAAACTACATTTTGACTGGGCACAGTGGATCACACCTGTAATCCCAGCACTTTCAGAGTCCGAGGTAGGTGGATCATGAGGTCAGGAGTTTGAGACCAGCCTGACCAACATGGTGAAACCCCATCTCTACTAAAGATACAAAAAATTAGCCAGGTGTGGTGGCACGTGCCTGTAATCCCAGCTACTCAGGAGGCTAAGGCAGGAGAATCACTTGTACCTGGGAGACAGAGGTTGCAGTGAGCCGAGACTGCGCCATTGTACTCCAGCCTGGGCAACAGGGCGAGACTCTGTCTGATACCAACTGTGTGGTGATGAAAATAGATGGCCAGCCAAAGGTAAGATAATTTACCTTTCCTTTGACTTATAAAATTGGCTGAAGGTCATCACTCATTCCCTCCTATCTGTCCCTAAATGCCCCATTCCTCTAATAGGTCATGATTTACTGTCATAATTGGGAGCCTCAGTTTCTCTCCAGGAAAATATCATACAGATGTCAATACCCCTGAGAGAGAAATTTGTATATTGGCCCTTTTAGTTTCCTGAAATCAAAACCTAATCCCTGTCCCAGAAAAAAAAATTACTTTTTAACCCAGGTAGCAAAGTCAATATAAGATACTGCCACTCCAGGATGGGTGATCAGTAGTGCTGATCAAAATAGAGCTTAAGCCAGGCTAACCAAGCTCCTGACCAAGTGGCCCAGAGGTACAAAACCTTGGCCCTTATAATCAGATCATCTGCTCTGCCTTCAAACTCTCAGTATAACCAATCAGAACTGAAATCGACAGAGAAAAGAGGATACCATTTAAACGTTCGGGGTGGACAGAAAGTCAGCAAGGACACCTCTTTCTACTGGAAGATGAGCCATGGAAAACCATCAAGGGCCTTCATGGGGAGCTCACTATGAAGTTGAATTCAAGGTCTCCTGATGGTCAAGGCTTTAAAAATCGTAGCCCATCAGGCGACTCAGACATAAGAAATTCATCTTAGGCTGGGCACAGTGGCTCACACCGCGAATCCCAGCACTTTGGGGGGCCAAGGTGGGAGGCTCACCTGAGGCCAGGAGTTTGAGACTACCCTGGCCAACATGGTGAAACCCCATCTCTACTAAAAACACAAAGCTTGGCCAGGCAGGGAGGTGTGTGCCTGGAGTCCCCGCTACTCGGGAGGCTGAGGCAGGAGAATCTTGAGCTGAAATGGTAGCTCTGCACTCCAGGCTGGGTGACAGAGCAAGACTCTGTCTCAAAAAAAAAAAAAAGAAAGAAAAGAAAAGCTGAGCACAGTGGCTCAGGCCTGTAATCCCAGCACCTTGGGAGGCCGAGGCAGGCAGATCACCTGAGGTCAGGAGTTGGAGACCAGCCTTGTCAACATGGTGAAACCCAGTCTCTATTAAAAACACAAAAAATTAGCCAGTGTGGTGGTGGGTGCCTGTAGTCCCAGCTATTCGGAAGGCTCTCAGGCAGGAGAATCTCTTGAACCCAGGAGGCAGAGGTTGCAGTGAACTGAGATCATGCCACTGCACTCCAGCCTGGGTGGCAGAGTGAAACTCCATTGAAAAAAGAAAGAAAGAAAGAAAGAAATTTGTCTTAAAAATCCCCCCTGAGCCCATCCATTGTCCCTGCTACTGACTGCCCTCATGTACACAGGGGAATCTGTCTGGAGAGGATTGAAAAATTGGCTTTACACAGATGCCTCTTCAGGGGAGTTCAAGCATCTTCTGTTTTTTCTAGACACATGCACAGGCTAGGTGGAATCTTTCCCCGCACAAACAGAGAAGGCTACTTAACGTTTATAAGTAACTGCTTAAAAACGAATTCTAGTTCTGGGCTCCCAGCCTCCCTCGAAGTGATGGTGGGCATTTCTTATCGCCCGGGCCACCCGAGGACTATCTTGCAGTCTTGGCATTCAGTACAAACTTCACTCAGCCTGACCTCTTCAGTCCTCCAGGGAAGTCGAGAAAATAAATCAAACTCGTAAAAGAATCTTGGTTAAACGATGCTAAACCCAGGAATCATGGATCAAGCATCTCCCTAACGCTTTACTAAAACTAAGAGCCACCCCAAGCAGAAACTTCAAGCTCAGCCCCTTTAAAATGACCTATGAACAGCCTTTCCTCAAAACAAGCTTTCTATGGGATGAAGATTTAAATCAGACTCTGAAATGTCATTAACTTGAGAGAAGTTCAGCAGGCAGTCATTCAATATGGTAATCAGTTATGACCTCAGCCAGGTCAGGGGGTTTCAGATAAGTGCCCTGTTAACCCAGGTGCTCAGGCCCTTCTGAATTCCTTCCCTAGACCTGGCGAGAAGGAAGCCCAGAGGCTCAGCTCACTGAAAAGTGGAAGGGTCCTTACCGGGTTTTCTTGGCCACTCCAATAGCCTTAAAGTTGGAAAAGGACTTTCCATCTGGGTCCATGGCTCTTGAATAGAACGTTTTGCTTCTCCCAAGGTTACAGACCTGCTTGGAGAAAATGGTCTCTGCCTATAAACCTAAAGACGACCTCAAGTACTGGCCAAGAAGCTGCCTCCAGGAGACAGCAATAAAGCTGAATGACACCCTTGTGTAAATGACTCACGCAGCTGCACTGGCTCTTCCTTTTCTTTAATTGTTAGGATTTTCTTAATAATCTATTGGTTGGCATTACTCTGTCTGCTCCCTACTGGCTGGGATTAAGTCACCTGCAGTTATTAATCAAACTTGTATCTTGCCTTGCATATTAATCATCCTCCTGTTATGCCACCTCCGTCCTATATGTCACTCTACTCTCTTCCTTTTGGTCTCGGCACAGAACCCCCAGAGTTGCAATAGCCTGCTTAATTTCTCCGACACCATGAGGAGAGGGGAATCCCTTTCTAATGATTGGATCTGCCACCGGCACCCGAGCACTCCTGGGGTATGGCTTTTGCAGCTGCTTTAACCCTGTCCGCCCTAAACCCAACCACACATCTCTTAAGTATCGGCCAGCTATCCAAATCCAACCGTTTTATTATCAGACTGCTTCTGGCCCTCAAGTTCCTCACTTTAACCTCACCCCAGCTAAAATCTATTCTCACCAGAGGTCAGGAGTTTGAGACTAGCCTGGCCAACATGGTGAAACCCCGTCTGTACTAAAAATACAAAAATTAGTCAGGCCTGGTGGAGCTTGCCTGTAGTCCCAGCTACTTGGGAGCCTGAGGCAGGAGAATTGCTTGAACCAGGGAGGCGGAGGTTGCAGTGAGCCGAGATCATGCCATTGCACTCCAGCCTGGGTTATACGAGAAAAACTCCATCTCAAAAACAAAAACAAAACTGTTCTCTTGCCATAGGAAATGAGGAATTTAACTGCACCCGAGCAGAACGTATTCCTTGCAATCTTCCTTCTTCTTACAACTTGACTTGGTACTCTGCTTCGAACTTAACAACCTGCACACATAACTTAACTCCTTGGTGCCCTGTAAAATTGCTAGGGCTGTATGGACTCAAGCCTGCTGGCAAAACCCCTTCTGATTACTTAGGACAATATAGATACTGGCAGGATAACCTCCCACCACTAGGGAATACAGCTTTACACTGCCCCGAGAGTTCATAGCAGTTACCATCTCAGCCTTGGGGGCAGATCTGCCACTCCAAGATACCTCAAAGGTCATCCATGATCACCTAATACAGAAAACCGTGGAGCAATACTCAGACCATCATCAGGACCATGGCTTGCTACCCCCAAACTGGACAACTCATAACCTGAACCTCAGAGCTCTCAGTGACACCCAGGGGGACATTCACATTTGTGCTCCTCCAGGAATTGTTTTCCTTTGTAGCCACCCTAATAAGAACCTCCTGTGGTCCACTGCCTGCTTTCCTTACACTTTTACCCCACTGACTCAGGCCTACTTTTGCATAGACACTATATAATTTATAGGCGAATGTGCCTTGAGAACAATGGGGATAAATGGAGTAACCACAACTCCACTCCCACAATCAGGCCCCTATTAAAGTAAGGTAAGATGTCAGCATGGTCATAGTGGGAAGAGGCCTGACTATGGGCCTAGCAGCCCCCTGGAGAGCTTCACCTACTATGAGGTCACCTTACGCAATTCGATACGGCAGGTTGTTCTTCTAGTGGGCCAGACTGGACAGGCTGCAGAAAGTCTGAAGACCTCCCTCAGTTCTTTTGCTAACAAGGTGTTGGATAACTGCTTGCCCCTAGACTGTCTACCAGTAGAACAAGGAGGTGGAGGCACAGTCACCAATACCTCCTCCCATGCTTGCATAAATACTATGGGGCAAGCAGAAGTTAACATCCAAGCTATCTAGAGTCAGGCAGTGGTTACACTTTTTTGGTAAAGGGAACTCACTAGTTGACTAGATACGGAAGGCTGTCAAATCAGCCTTACCTGGTGAAACGTAGTTTCCTTTTTTAGGGCCCCTACTGGCCGTCTTCCTTCTCTTAATTATTGGGCTATGATTGTTTCACCTACTGGTAAAATTTGTGTCTTCTAGACTATAACAATATCATGTCAAGTTAATGGTCATGCAAGGCTTTTAGCCCATTCTGGAGGCCAGCAGCCCACAGCCCTATCAGCCCTTTCACCAAGCTGCAAAGGACTTCTATTCCTCCCAAACATAGGTGTAGAGGCTATGCCCATGCTTGGGAGAAAATAACTTCAGAAGAGGACCTTTTCCTGGAACCTCTTAAGAGTAAGAAAAATATAATCTTTCAAGGGAGAATGAGACAACCAGCCTGCCCGGTTATCTAACTCTGAGCCAATCAATAGCAAAATACACAGGAAGCTACAGACTGAAAACTCCTGTTTCAGGGAGTTAGGCACTTCCCTGAAACCTCACATGCTCAGCTAGACTTAAACTTCCCCTTCCTCATTTTAATGTTAAAAGTTACACCCAGGGGTAGAGATTTAAAATGCTACTACTACACACCATGTATTTTAAAAATGTTGAGACAGTAAGTGCTTAACCACTGGAAAACCCCTCCTAAACATGACCTGCCGTAATCCTTCATAGAGAAAGATCCTATAAAACCAACCCACACAGCCCCCTTGGGGAGCACCTGTTCCTTTTTCCTTCTTGGCGCTGACTTCTTTGTGCACAAGCTAAAACAAGCTCTCTTTACTACTATGTCTGGTGGTCTCTCATGATTTCTCTCCTGGGAGATTACAAGGGCCCAGGGCACCTGTCAGATCATGGTGCAATGCCGGCCACAGTTGGCTTCCTAAACTGGGTGTGTGGCAGGTGTCACGGAGCGTTTGAAGCCAGGGATCTAGACCAGTGGCTCCCAATTGGAAGCTTTTGCTCCTCCGGGGACATTGCAATGTCTAGAGGCATTTCGTGTTGTCACAACTTGGGCAGGGGGTGCTCCTAGCATCTGGTGGGTAGAAGCCAGCAATGCTGCTAAACACCCTACAGCAAAGAATTACCCACCCCACACCAAAGAATCACACAGCCCAAAGGGTCAATAATGCTGAGATTGACTCTAGATCTTGAGGGTCAGCTTTATTCAGTATGAAGTTATTTATTTGTTCATTTATTTATTTTTTAGTATGAAGTTATTTAAAACATAACACCCAAAGCTTTGTATATTCATGAATTCTGCTGGTCAAGAATTTTTAGGAGACAGAGTGGAGGCCCTAAGCCCAATTCTTAGGAGACCCTTTAAAAAATATAAAATATAAAGTGATGCTATTTTTCTTTGGAAAATATTTTTAAAACAAAGTTTTAATAAAAAGATGTTAATACAATGGGCCATGACGGTTACTTCACTTGGGCTCAGCTTGTCCGAGAGCACCATCCCTCCCATCCCTGCCCCATGCTGTTTGTGGCCTCAGTTGGAAAGACTTGAGTGTCCAAGGTGACTGTGCAGCCATGGTGGGCCCCGGGCTTCCTCATTCACATGCCTGCCCTGGTGTAATCCAAGGACGGGCTGAGCTGTGATTGTCCCTGGTACACCTGCATGCAGCCTCTCTGTGTGGCTGGGCTTCCTTATACCTGACAACCTCAGGGTGACCTTCTCAGGGCTCTGAGGGTGAGTTCTCAGGGCTCTGAGGGTGAGTGCTCCTGCCTACAGGGTGGAACTTTTATGAGGGAACATTTATGGGAGCCACACAGGGTCCCTTCTGACATACACTGTTGGTTACTGCAGTCACAGCCCCACTAGATCCAGAAGGATGGAACACAGGCCCCATCTCCCCATGAAAAGAGGGTCCAATAACGTGACCTTGTTTCAAAACTGCTGTAGAGCTGGCCCTCCCTTTTCACTGCCAGTTCAGCCACGGTGTGACCCAGTGCTTGGGGTCAGCATCTCTGCCACCCCTGCAGACCCTGGGCAGAAGCGCTCCTGGTGTTCATCCCACCTGAAGCCTCTCTAACAAGGATGTATAGGTTTTTCTTTTAAATCTCGGAAAGAAATGTCTCTGTCCCTAGATAGTGGGGCTACTTACAACAACCTAGGTGAGTTCTCTCAAAAGTGATTCATCTTGCTAAGGGAAGGCTCCTCTGTACTCCTCCCTCTGCCCCTGTGTGCAACCCTGACTCTTGACAGGTGTCTTCTGCTTCTCCTGGGGACTGGAGAGGTGCACACAAAGCTACCTGCTGCAATGATTTACAGACGTCATGGTTTCTTTATTTATCAAAGTATAATTTTCAAGAAGTTGTAAAACACAATCCTCATACCAATGTAGGAGAATGCAATGTAAGTGCGTGTCAAAGACTTAATACTAATGTGCAAAAAATCAGGGTGATAAAGCTAGTTCAAAGATAACTTGAAACTGTTTATTTTCTGAAGAAGGATGAGGAATGAGGTTTCTAGATACAAAACTGGTTAATGCACCTTCAGAGAACTAAAACTTAACTTCAGAAATTGTCTTTTCTATGAGACATAAATAATTTGCATTTGTACCCTAGTAAGATTCTAAAAGTGAATATGTAACTCTGTGGACTCTGAGCCCTAATCAAGAACACATATTGAACCAAAAAAAAATGCAGTTCCCTAAATGAGCAGTCCCTCAAATGGGATCTACAGACTCCTTGGGGTGCTCCCAGAAGCCTCAACACTGGGGAATTCAATGTTGGTTCATAACCCAGTGAAGCAATGGGTGCAGAGACAAATGCATGGTGGCACCCCGTCACACATGGTGTGCAGGCTTCGTATTGAGGCTGAAACAAATTACTACAAACTCAGTGTCTTAGAGAACACAACTCTATTAACCTACAACTGTACAGTTCCAGAGTCTGACACAAGCCTCGGTGGGCTGTGTTCTTCTGGAGGCTCTAGAGAGAGTCTCTTTCCTGGTCTCGTCCAGCTTCTAGAGGCCACAAGCATTCGCTGGCTCCTGAAACTTCCTCCACCTTTGCAGCCAGTGGTGGGGGCTGAGTCCTTTCCACACTGTGTTCTCTCACTGTCTTCGGCAGTTACAACTCCCTCTCAATGTCTTTAACAGTCAGATCTGTAAACGTTTCTTTTGCCATGTAAGGGACATATTCATAGGTTCTGGGGAGTAGGATGTGGGTGTCTTTGGGGGCTTTATTCTGACTATCACACATGGGCAAAAGAGCCATTCAAAGTTCCAGATAGAGCGACGGATTCTAAAGAAAGAGTGAGGAAAGAGTGACAGATTCCACACGGCAGCTAACCTTTTAGAAGCTTTAGAGTTTGTGTGTAGTATCTAAAAAGGTATTAATACACTCCTCCCCTCCCCAACTACTTATCTGTATAGAGATGAATTTTCTCTATAAACTTTAACCAAACACTATATTGTAACAGACTGAATTCAGAAGCAAATATAAGAACACAACTTTCTTTTATTGAAGCAGACATTAAAAAGATTTACAAAAATATAAAGCGATGCTATTTTTCTTTGGAAAATATTTTTAAAACAAAATTTTTAATAAAAATATATTAATACAATGGGCCATTACAGTTACTTTTAATATCTTTAAATATTATCAGTTTCTTATAAGGTAAATATCATTAGATGTAATATATATAAACTGGGTTCTTTGGGGTCCTCCATATATTTTAAGAATACAGTAATCCTGGCTGAGCATGGTGACTCACGCCTGTAATCCCAGCACTTTGGGAGGCTGAGGCAGGCGGATCACCCTGACATCAAGGAGTTTCATCTAGCCACAGGGTTGTCAGAAAACAACACAAGATAACTAAAGTAAAATGCATTCTAATCCAAAAATTGCTACTTAAATATAAGTTGATTTTTTAAGCATATATAGGAGGGTATTTAGGGACAAACTGCTTTTGGCTGAGTGGATAAAGGGATACCAAAATAATAAATGAAAAATCGTACTAAAACAATGAATGACCACCCTAGTCACAGCATAGTGGTGTGTGAGAATTAAAAGACACAGCTGTGTCCTGAGGAGTTTATAATTTGTTGAAGAGCATAAGTCAATATATGAGAGTATATTTTCAAGGCTTTTGCCTTCAAGGGAAATAGAAGTTCAGATAAAGAACTAAATGCCTTAGGTGAAAGGGGCCAAGTACCCAGAAAAAGATGAAATATTAGTTGCTTTTGACAAACGAAGAGGATGTGAAGAGCCGAAGGAGCAGAAACTACCAGCAGAGATGCTAAGATGAAAGGTTGGCACACCAGTAGAAACATACAGGGAAAAGCCTAATTTCTAGTATTCTGAGCCATGTGCCATGGCTGGCTTGGCATTCTGGTGCATTTTCTATTCCTGTTGCTTGTCTGGTGTGGACCAACCTTCATTCTCTTCCCCTGTACCTGCCTCTGATGTTCTTTTCCCACTGCTATTTCTGTTTGATGGACATGAACAGACATGTGTAGCAGGTTAACACTATGATGAGCCAATTACCCATCCCACACATGGGCTTATTAGGACAATAATGAAAGCCAAATGATTATGACATCTGGTTTACTTCAAGCTAGTGAAGACAAGTCGTAAGTTGTACTTTTAATCTAGTCCAGGTAAACAATTCTGGGGTTTAACTAGCTTCCAAGCCAAAATCAGCTCCAAAGGAAAAAGTAAATTAATGACTAACTGTATTTTAAAGAAGGAACAAGATAGCATTTAGACTAAATAGATTCTACTTTTTAATCTGTGGCCAAATAAATGCTTGAAAGAGGTTAAAGGAAAATGCAAAGATACGTCAATATAAGAAAACAAAATAAGAAAGCCCTTTTATTCCTAAATTTGATTTATAAATGTCAGTATGATCTCATGATGTATTTTTTTTTAAAACAAACATAAATTAAGGCCATGCTTGGTGGCTCATGCCTGTAATCCCAGCACTTTGAGAGGCCAAGGTGGGTGGATCACCTAAGATCAGGGTTTTGAAACCAGCCAGGCCAACATGGTGAAACCCCATTACCAAGTACCAGCTCAGTTGGGAGACCCCCACCCAGGTGGCGCTGAAGGCATTGAGAGACAGACACCCAGATAGAACAACAGAGTGGATCAATCCTGGGGACCAACAGCCCGAGAGCCTGTGGGGCCGACAGCTCTTCAGACTGAAGGCCCTGAGCAGATTCTTCTCCATGTATTTTCTATTAGACAGGTGATTGTTATTATACACAGGTGTTCTATATTTATTTTTAACTCAAGAATATACCAAGTAGGCAGCTGTTACCTGCCTACCACTAATTACAAACTAAAGGTATCCTCCGAAGAGGAGCCATGGGGGCAGGATAAACTTAATGTTTCTCAACACCCCTTCTCTACTAAAAATACAAAACAATTAGCCAGGCGTGGTGCACACACCTGTAATTCTACCTACTCAGGAGGCTGAGGCAGGATCACTTGAACCCAGGAGACAGAGGTTGCAGTGAGCTGAGAGCACACCACTGTACTCCAGCCTGGGCAACAGAGTGAGACTCTTGTCAAAAAAAAAAAAAAAAAAACACATAAATCAAACAAATGAGCAAACAAAATTTATTTTTAGATCTATCTGCTGAGAAGTGTTAGAAACAAGGACCAACCCAGTGGCAATAGACACCCCTTGGACCAGGACGATGATCTCTAAATACAAATTTCAACTAAGAAGAACCAGGGTTCCTTTAACAAAATAAGGCAGGAGTAGCAATATGTGTATTAACAGATACAGAATTTGAGGCTAAACATATGACAGTACAAAAAAGGACTTCAATGACAAAAAGATAAATTTTATAAAGAAAATCAAAAGAAATTGTACTGAGAAAAATAGAATTTTACAAAGAATGACATGGCCAGGCACAGAGACTCATGCTTGTGATCCCAGCACTTTGGGAGGCTAAGGGGGTGGATTGCTTCAGCTCAGGAGTTTGAGACCAGCCTGGACAACAAAGTGAGATCCTAACTCTATTTTTTCAAAAAGGTACAGAGTGGCAAGTTGGATTAAGGAAACAAGACCCAACTGAGTGCTGACTTCAAGAGACTCATCTCACACGTAATGATATCCGTAGGCTCAAAGTAAAGGATTGGAGAAATATTTATTACGCAAATGGAAAACAAATGAAAAAAGCCAGGGTCACTATTCTTAAATCAGATAAAACAGACTGTAAACCATCGGAGTATAAAAGGACAAAGAAGGACATTAAATAATGATAAAGATTTCAATTAAACAAGAAGACTTAACTATCCTAAATATATATGCGCCCAATGTTGGAGCACCCAGATTCATAAAACAAGTACTTCTAGACCTATGAAATGACCTAGACAGCCATACAATAGTAGTGGAGGTTGTCCACATCCCAATGACAGCATTAGAAAGGTCACTGAGGCAGAAAACTAGCAAATACATGGTGGACTTAAATTGGACACGACCAACTGAACCTAACAGAAACCTACAGAACACTCCACTGATCAGCCACAGTGTATTCATTCTTCTCATCTGCATGCAGAACATACACCACGATCGATCACTAGCTCATCCGTAAAGCAAGTCTCAATAAATTCAAAAAATCAAGATTCTAGCACTCAGGTCACAATCTCGGGCCACAGTGGAATAAAATAGAAATCAATACCAAGAAGATCTCTCAAAACCACACAATTACATTGAAATTTAAAAACTTACTCCTGGCCAGGCATGGTGGCTCATGCCTGTAATCCCAGCACTTTGGGAGGCCAAGCAGGCAGATTACGAGATCAGGAGTTCGAGATCAGCCTGGTCAACATGGTGAAACCCCGTCTCTAATAAAAATACAAAAATTAGCCTGGCACAGTGGTGGGCGCCTGTAATCCCAGCTACTCAGGAGGCTGAGGCAAGATAATTGCTTGAACCCAGGAGGTGGAGGTTGCAATGAGCCAAGATTGTACCACTGCACTCCAGTCCTTCTCAGTTGGTGGGGGATGTAGGTGGAGAAAAGAAAAAAAAAAGCTTACTCCTGAATGACTTTTGGGTAAACAATAAAATTAAGGCAGAAATAAAACAAAAGGATTTTAAATAAATGCAAACAAAGACATAACATACCAAAACTTCTGGGATGTAGCAAAAGCAGGGTTAAGGGGAAAGTTTATAGCCCTGAACGCCTACTCAAAAAGTTAGAAAGATCTCAAATTAGCTATCTAATGTAACTCCTAGAGGAACTAGAGAAACAAGAGCAAACTAACCCAAAAACTAACAAGAAAATAAGTAACTAAAATCAGAGCAGAACTAAACCAAACTAAGACCAGAAATCCATACACAGAATCAACAAAAACCAATAATGTGTTATTTGCAAAGATAAACAAGACTGACAGACCACTAACTAGAGTAACAAAGAAAACGAGAGAAAAGAAAGATCCAAATAAGCACAATTATAAATGGCAAAGGTGGCACTGCAACCAATACCGCAGAAATACAAAAGGTCCTCAGAGACTATTATGAACACCTCTATGCACACAGACTAGAAAATCTAGAGGGAACAGATCAGTTTCTGGAAGCACACAACTCCCAAGATTGAATCAGGAAGAAATTGAAACCTTGCACAGAACAATCCCTAGTTCCAAAGTTGAATCAGTAATAAAAACATACCAAACAAAAAAACCCCAGTCCAGATGGATTCACAGCTGAATTCTACCAGATGTTCAAAGAAGAGCTAGTACCAATCCTACCGAAATGATTCCAAAAAATCAAGGAGGGGGAACTCCTCTCTAATTCATCTTACAAAGCCAGAATCACCCTGATGCCAAAACCTGGCCAAGGCACAACAAAAAAAGAAAACCACAGGCTAATATCCCTGATGAACATAGAAAAATCTTCAACAAAATACTAGTAAATTAAATTCAGCAGCAACATACGCAAATCCACAAATGTAATGCATCACATAAACAGAGCTAAAGACGAAACCATATGATCATCTCCATAGAAACGGAAACAGCTTTCAGTAAAATCCAACACCATTTCATGATAAAAGCCCTCAATAAACTAGGCATCAAAGGAACATACTTCAAAATAATAAAAGCCATCTATGACAAACTGAAAGCCAACATACGGAATGGGAAAAAGCCAGAAGTGTTCCCCTTGAGAACCAGAATAAGACAAAGATTGTAATCCCAGTACTTTGGGAGGCCGAGGCGGGTGGATCACGAGGTCAGGAGATCAAGACCCTCCTTGCCAATATGGTGAAACCCCGTCTCTACTAAAAATATTTAAAAAATTAGCTGGGCGTGGTGGCCTGCACCTGTAGTCCCAGCTACTTGGGAGGCTGAGGCAAGAGAATTGCTTGAACCTGGGAGGTGGAGGTTGCAGTAAGCCGATGTTGCACCATTGCACTCCAGCCTGGCACCTGGTGACGGAGTGAGACTCTGTCTCAAAAAAAAAAGACAAAGATGCTCACTGTCACCTCTCCTATTTAACATAGTCTTGGAAGGGCTAGCCAGAGCAATCAGTCAAGAGAAATAAAAGGCATCCAAACAGGAAAAGAAGACATCAAACTATCTCTCTTCACTGATGATATGATTTTTTTTTTTAAGACAGGCTTTCACCATGTTGGCCAGGCTGGTCTTGAACTCCTGACCTCAGGTGATCTGCCCACCTCGGCCTCCCATAGTGCCGAGATTACAGGTGTGAGCCACCATGCCCAGCCGATAATATGATTTTACACCTAGAGAATCATAGACTCCATCAAAAGCCTCCTGGAACTGATAAATGACTTCAGTGAAGTTTCAGGACACAAAATCAAGATACAAAAATCTATACACCAATATTGTATATTTCTTTTTTTTTTTTTTAATTGAAAATAGAGATGGGATTTCACCATGTTGGCCAGGCTGGTCTTGAACTCCTGACCTCAGGGGATCCTCCAGCCTCGGCCTCCCAAAGTGCTGGGATTACAGGCATGAGTCACTGCACCTGGCCTATTTCTATATACCAATAATGTATAAACTGAGAGCCAAATCAAGAATGCAATTTCAGGGCCAGGTGCAGTGACTCATGCCTGAAATCTCAGCACTTTGAGAGGTCAAGGCAGGCAGGTGACTTGAGGTCAGGAGTTTGAGACCACCTGGCCAACGTGACAAAACTCTGTCTCTACTAAAAATTCATTAGCTGGGTGTGGTGGCTGGCATCTGTAATCCCAGCTATTCAGGAAGCTGAGGCAAGAGGATGGCTTGAACCCAGGAGGTGGAGGTTGCATTGAGCTGAAATGGCCAAGGCAGGCAGATCACTTGAGGTCAGGAGTTTGAGGCCAGCCTGTTTAACATTGTGAAACTTTGTCTCTACTGAAAAGTACAAAAATTAGCCAAGTGTGGTGGTGGGTGCCTGTAATCCCAGCTCCTCAGGAGGCTGAGGTAGGAAAATTGCTTGAACCTAGGAGGCAGAGGTTGCAGTGAGCTGAGATCATGCCATGGCACTCCAGCCTGGGCAACAAGAGTGAGACTTCATCTCAAAAAAAAAAAAAAATGCAATTCCATTTATGACAGCCACAAAACAATAAAATATCTAGAAATACATCTAACCAAGGAGGTGAAAGATCTCTACAAAACAAACTATAAAACCCTGCTGAAAGAAATCATAGATAACACAAAGAGAAAAGCATTTAATGCTCATGGATTGGAAGAATGAATATTGTTAAAATGGCCATACTGCCCAAAATAATCAATAGCTTTAATACTATTCTTATCAAATTACCAACATCATTTTTTCACAGAATTAGAAAAAAAAACTAACCAAAAATTCATATGGAACCAAAAGAAGCCTGAGTAGCTAAAGCAATCCTAATCAAAAAGAACAAAGCTAGAGATATCACTCTATCCAACTTCAAACTATACTATAAGCCTACAGTAAAGAAAACAGCATGGTACTGGTACAAAAATAGATACAGAGACCAATAGAATAGAGTAGAGAACTCAGATATAAAGCCACATACCACATACTTACAGTCATCTGATCTCCCACAAAGTTGACAAAAATAAGCAATGAGGAAAGGACTCCCTATTCAAAAAATAATGCTGGGATAGCTTACTAACCATATGCAGAAAAACGCAACTCCTATCTTTCACCAAAAGTTAAGACAAGATGGTTTAAAGATTTAAAAGACCTTGTACTATAAGAATCCTGTAAGAAAATCTAGGACTCACCATTCTGGACAATAACCTTTGGAAATAATTTATGACCAAGTCCTAAAAAGCAATTGCAGCAAAAATAAAAATTGACAAGTGAGACCTAATTAAACTAAATAGCTTCTGCACATCAAAAGAAACTATCAACAGAGTGAACAATCTATGGAATGGGAGAAAATATTTCCAAACTATGCCTCTGACAAAGATCTAATATCCAGAATCTACAAGAAAATTAAACAATTTAACAAGCAAAAAACAGCCTCATTATAAAGTGGGCAAAAGACATGAATAGACACTTCTCAAAAGAAGAGACACAAGCAGCCAACAAATATATGAAAAAATGCTCAACATCAGTGAATGTTAGGGAAATGCCAATCAAAGCTACAATACCAACCAGAATGGCTACTATTAAAAAGTCAAAAACCCCAGCCTTGGCAACATGGTGAGGCCTCCATCTCTACAAAAAATTTTAAACATTAGCCAGGCACTGTGGTGTATACCTGTGGTTCCAGCTACATGGGAGGCTGAATTACTTGAGTACAGGAGATCAAGGCTACAGTGAGCCATGTTGACACCATTGTGCTCCAGCCTGGGTGACAGAGTGAGACCCTGTCTCAAAAAAAAAAAAAAAAGTCAAAAATCAACAGATGTTGGCAAGGCTGTGGAGAACAGGGAACATTTCTACACTGTTGGTAGGAATGTAAATTAGTTCAGCTACGATTGAAAGCAGTTTGGAGACTTCTCAACAAATTTAAAAAAGAACTGCCATTCCCACCTAGAAATCCCATTACTGGCCATCTATCCAAAAGAAAACAAACGATTCTACCAAAAAGATAGACGTCCTCTCATGTCCATCACAGTACTATTCACACTAGCAAAGACATTGAATCAACTTAGGTGCCCATCCATGGTAGACCAGATAAAGAAAATGTGGTATGAATATACCGTGGAATACTATACAGCCATTAAAATAGAATGAAGTCATGTCCTTTGCAGCAACATGGATGCAGCTGGATGCCATTATTCTAAGCAAATTAATGCAAAAGCAGAAAACCAAATACCATACCACATGTTCTCATTCAAAGTGGGAGCTAGGCTGGGCGAGGTGGCTCACACCTGTAATCCCAGCACGTTGGGAGGCTGAGGCAGGCGGATCACTTGAGGTCAGGAGGTTGAGAGCAGCCTGGCCAACATGGTGAAACCCTGTCTCTACTAAAAATACAAAAATTAGCCAGGCCTGGTGGCCCATGCCTGTAATCCCAGCTACTTAGAAGGCTGAGACAGGAGAATCGCTTGAACCTGGGAGCCGGAGGTTGCAGTGAGCCAAGATTGGGCCACTGCACTCCAGCCTGGGTGATAAAGCAAGACTCCATGTCAAAAAAAGAAAAAAAGGGGGAGTTAATATTGGGTAACCATGGACGACAAGATGGCAACAGTAGACACTGGGGACTATTACAGAATGGAGGCAGGGAGCCGAGCAAGAGTCGAAAAACTATAGAGTACTGTGCTCACTACCCAGGTGACAGGATCAACATGCCTTAAACCTTGGCATTGTGCAATATACCCATGTAAGAAACCTAAACTTATACCGCCGAATCTAAAATAAAAGTTGGAATTGTTATTTTTTTTAATTTTTTTTTTTTTTTTTTTTGAGATGGAGTTTCGCTCTTCTTGCCCAGGCTGGAGTGCAAGGGCACGATCTCGGCTCACTGCAACCTCCACCTCCCATGTACAAGCGATTCTCCTGCTCAGCCTCCTGAGTAGCTGGGATTACAGCCGCCTGCCACCACGCCTGGCTGATTTTTTTGTATTTTTAGTACAGATGGTGGGGTTTCACCACGTTGGCCAGGCTGGTCTCCAACTCTTGACCTCAGGTGATCCACCTGCCTCCACCTCCGAAAGTGCTGGAATTACAGGCATGAGCCACAATGACCAGCTTTGAAATTATTTTTTTTTAAAAATATACTTATTAAATTAACTTTTTTTTTTTGAGACAGAGTCTTGCTCTGTTGCCCATGCTGGAGTGCAGTGGTGCCATTTCAGCTCATTGCAACCTTTGCCTCCTGGGTTCAAGCAATTCTCATGCCTCAGCCTCCTGAGCAGCTGGTATTACAAGCACCTGCCACCAGGGCCGGCTAATTTTTTTTTTTTTTTTGTATTTTTAGTAGAAATGGGGTTTCACCATTTTGGCCAGGCTTGTCTTGATCTGACCTCAGATGATCTGCTCCCTCAGCCTCCCAAAGTGCTGGGATTATAGGCATGAGCCTATAAGCCCAGCCAAAATTAACTGTTAATGTAATAGTAAACTATTATTTGCAATGCAGGAGAGCTTATCTAAAGGAAAACGGCTCAGTTATGTAGTAAAATCTTGGAAGTCTTCAATGACTTGCTTATCTTTTTAAGATAAATAATTTTAAAATAGCTCGAGTAAACAGCCTAATATCTACATATATATAAGCATGTTTGTGGCTGTGTGTGTATGTGTGTAAGCTCATGCGTTTTTTTTCTTTTCCTTTTTCAGAGTAAATGTGCTTTGAAAATTTGACATCCAAGGCCGGGTGCTGTGGCTCATGCCTGGAATCTCAGCAATTTGAGAGGCCAAGCTGGGCAGATCATGAGGTCAGGAGTTCAAGACCAACCTGACCAACATGGTGAACCCGATCTCTCCAAAAAAAAAAAAAAAAAACAAGAAAGAAAAGAAAATTGAACATCCATGATTAAAGGTAATATATCGCTTGCTGCACATTTCATAATAGCATGCTGTTTGATCTGATTTATTCTTATGGCCAGTTCCAAAAAGTTTGTTCCCTGTGTTCCAATGAATTAAGTCACAAATGAAGATCACATTATATTGTGAGAAACACATGACTGGTCTCTTTCTCTTTCTTTACTGTTCTCTTTTTATCATAGCTACAGCTCAGAATCAAAGAGCTCCACAAAATGTGTACCTCCTTGGCCAGGCTGGCATGGCAAGGCCGGAGTGCTGGGATACCCTGGCCAACATGGTGAAACCCTGTCTCTACCAAAAATACAAAAATTAGCTGGGTGTGATGGCGCATGCCTGTAATCCCAGCTACAAGGGAGGCTGAGGCAGGAGAATTGCTTGAGCCTGGGAGATGGAGGTTGCAGTGAGCTGAGATCACGCCCCTGTACTCCAGCCTGAGCTACAAAGCTAGACTCTGTCTCAAAAAAAAAAAGAAGAAGAAGAAGAGAAAGGACAGGGACACACCCAGCACCTGGCCTCGCCTTCTCAGTACATAAGTCATTCAAAATGCAAAGGAGTTTTTAAGGTGAGATTCTTCCAAGTGTGCCAAGGCTCTTTCGAGTTTGAGAATTCTAAATTGCGTAGTTCTGCCATTGCTCTGCCATTGGAATAGTGAGCACCAGATATGGGCTGTTCCTATAGCCTGCTTCCAGAGTGAAAGAGATCGTGGACCACGGTGGCATATGACCCGTAGCCGGCATGGAATGTGAGCAAATGAATGGTAAACGTTCAATCAAGAAGTGAGCCACTGAGACTTGGGGGTGGTGTATTACTGCAGCATAACCTAGCAAAAGCTCACGTGGAAGAAACAAGAAACCAGGAGCTAAGCCAAGAGGTCGTGTAGTGAGAGTATCCTGGTCTCCTCAGTGTTAACAAGGATTTCAGGGTGTCTGTTCATAGACATGGCTGTTGCCATCCTGTGCCCCTCCCCCCTCCTGAGGACATGTTTCTACACAAGCATCTTTTAAACCTCATAGTTTGTATCCTTTCACACTGTGTTGTGGGATCCAATGTAATTCCCCGTCCCCCCGGCTTGATGCCGGCGTCCCCTTTGTTTCTGTAAAGCTGGGCAGCTTCCAGAGCCAAATCCAGCCTTTACCGCCTCCGCCTCTTCCCTGCTCGGGGTTCTGTTTAGGATCCTGCTGGGGGACAAGTAGTGAACAAGACAGATGATGTGTCTCAGGTTCACGTCCAAGTTCTGGGGGGCTGATGGAGGGCTGTGGGCCCCACAGGGTCATGGGTGTCCCTTATGCGGTGCTGAGGTGCAGGATCCGAGAATTAAAGAGACAGGACACTGAAGAACTGGTGAAGAGCATCTGGACTCGGGGGTCACACCACCTATGAGTGGAGACAGGCAAGGCCCTGAATGCCCAGAAGCTTCTGTATTTATTAGGTACAAGCAGGGGGCAGGGTTGTGAGTGAGGTCATCATCTACAGGCTTAGTGATAGAGCATACATAATCACGTGAGTCACAAGTGAGGGGCCACCCCATTATGTCTCCTGGGCAGAGAGGTGGGTCATGTGCAGTAGGGGGCCGTGCTGTGCTCAGTAGTAGAGGGTCGTGCACAGAAAAGGGGCCCACCCCCATTAGGTCACTGAGGCAAGGAGGTGGGCTGTGTGCAACAGGTGTCGTGTGCAACACTTCTTACCTGGGGGCTGGAGACTTCAAAGGATTTCTAATAGAAGGATACTGTAAGCCAATGCAGTGGGAGCTGACAGACGTGTGCTCTTCTCTTAAGATATTTATGGGAGGATGATTTGAGCTAGCACAGAAGTGAGAAGAGACTGACCGGGTGTACAGCCTCTGTGACTGGTCGCACCAGAGGGGTTCTTCTCCCTCGGTGACTTCTGGGATCTCAGGCCTGAGGTCTACTTTCCACAGGAACTGGATGCAAGATACTACAACTCCTTTATCAGGAGGAGAGGCTCTTGCTCCAAGCCTGCCATACAGCATATGCCCTTTCAGGCAGGGACGCCACCGCCTGGGTCTTTGGTTCTTGTCATGGTCTGGCTGTTTTCCCATGTACTGCTTCTGTTCTGTGACTGCTCTAGGCATTCCTGCTCCTACAAACTACTATATGGTTATATGGAAGGATTATATAAATCAGCACTAAATGTGTCAGTACAGCTCCGACTACATCCGTTACCTGATTATATAGAAAGATTATATGGAACTAAGTATGATTATATACATAAGCTAGATATAGTAAGCAGTGAGTTATACTTCAGGCACTAATTGTGCCTGGGGTCTGTGCAGTACTCCTTCCTCGGTGCCCATGGTGGGTGTTACCCACAGGTTGAGAGCTTTTCAATTTGGATGTCCTTTAAGAACAAGAAGGTAAAATTGTGAATACAGAATGGGCTATGGAGTCTTGGAGGGGCACATGCCATCGAGGGACCTGAAGCTCCTCATTAGCTTCCGGCACAGGGGGTGGGGCAGAAAGAGTTCGCAATATAGGAGGAGATGACAGGAACTCTCAGGGGTGGGGAGAGCGATGTTGAAAATTAACAAGGAAATGAAACAGGAAATGATTGTGTGGCTTCTTCAGGCTGGGTAGGATGCTGCTGAATTTATCTGAGCACTGTGATCCAACTAAAACTCTGCTGTGAGTTCTGGAAAATGGTTGCCTGCAAGAGAACCCCTCTTCCCCACATGACTTAGATAAGAGTGATGGCTGCTCCCCTCACTCCCACCCCTGCACCCAGTACCTAGGACAAAGCCAGACACAGACCCTCCAATTCCCATTCTTCCCCTCATCAATCATGAGCCTATCAATAGGAATAAAACACTTGTTAAGCAAACTTGGTGAGGCTCCTCTCTTTCCCCAAGGCTGAGGACCTTTGGCCTCACCTCAGCCTGAGTCAGTCCCTCCTGAAAACAGGCGGGCCAAGGGGTCAACTTCCTCCCTCTCTTCTCTCTCTCTCTCTCTCTGACAGTCTCACTCTGTCACCCAGGCTGGAGTGCAGTGGCATGATCTCAGCTCACTGAAACCTCCGCCTCCCAGGTTCAAGTGATTCTCCTGTCTCAGCCTCCTGAGTAGCTGGGATTACAGGTGCCTGCCACTGTGCCCCACTAATTTTTTTGTATTTTTATAGAGATGTGGTTTCACCATATTGGCCAGGGTGGTCTCTAATTCCTGACCTCTTCTGGCTGCGTCCTCCCAAAGTGCTGGGATTACAGGCATGAGCTTCCAAACCCGGCCACTCCCAGTTCTTTCTAGCCCTGTTTACTCCTCTCTATAAAGAAAATCCTTCATGCTGAAGCTGAAGACTCTTACAGATCTACAGGCAGAGGCTCTCACGGTTGCAATCCTCCCCTTCCACTATTGCAACATCCGCCCCCAGGTGGCTGCAATAATGCTCCTCAAAAACACTGCTCCTCCCCGAGTCCAGATTCGCTTTATATTTGGCAGTGGTCACAACAGCCCTCCTTGACAAGGAGATGTTTAAACAGACTGGACTGTGATTTAAGGGAAAATGAGGATTCTCAGAAGTACTTTTAAGAAAACAGATACTTTTAGTTTAAAAGAAAAAAGAAAAGGAACTGTGGCATGTAGCTATGTTCTTGAGAGGAAAGAATGAAAGGAGTCAGAAAGAAACAAATAAGTAGTTAGGGAAAAGGAGAATGAGAATATGACCATGATCTGTGGGAGCTCCTGGGGGAGCTAAGGAGGTGTTGGCCGCCCTGTCTGTTCCACAGGCAGCATTTCATTGAGCACCGACTGTCCCCATCCACTGCTCTCAGTGGCGGGACTCAAGGTGGACAAAATAAACATGGGCCTTGTCTTGCTGTCTAGAGGGAAAGACAGGTATTAACCTAATAATTATTTAAATATTTTGTTTCAAAGAATGGTAATGAAGAGAAAGACCCAGGCATCTCAGATCAACTTCCCCTTTTCATTCCTAAGACTGTAAACTTCCCCTTTTCATTCCTAAGACTGCAAACTGAAACCCTTTCCATATGTAATTCCTGAGACTGTAAACTGAGACCCTTTTCATATGTAATTCCTAAGACTGTTAACTGAAACTCTTTTTATATGTAATTTCTGAGACTGTAAACCGAGACCCTTTTCATATGTTAAGCTATAAACCTAAGATTCTTCCATGTGTAACATCTAAAGTATAAGCCTATATAAAGAAGGAAACTTCCTTTGTTAGGGGAGCTTGGCTGTTAGGCAACTATGCCACCTTGCTCCTGGCCAAATAAACCCTCCTTCCTCCTGTATTTGGTGCCTGAGAGATCCATTTGCCCTGGCCGTCTCCTGCTATATTTTTGGTGCGTTGGCCGGGAAGAGAGTCTTGGATAGCAGACGGTGGGAAAAAGTCTCTGAGGTGGTTTGCCTAGCGCTGTGGAGCATCCCTGCAGGGGACTCCTGCTTGCTGTGGTGACATATCCTGAGAGCACTCCTGGGCAGGTATTTGCCTGGTGGAAAAGCCTCACCAGAGCAGAGCAGGGAGGCCCTGCACTGTGGATCCACCCAGTGGCTGAACACCGAAGAGGAATGAGTATTTGGGGAAGCCTGGACCACTGAATTTGATAAGATTGAACCCGGGAAAGTAGCCTGCCCCATTTTGGGTGGAAGTATGGCCTGATCACCCATGGGTGCTAGATCAGCACTTTTGAAGGTAGCTCTCTCTCTCTCTGTAACTAACTTTGGAAGCTTTTTGCTTATGGTTTTGAATTGGAAGGAGAGCAATTGGATGTGTGTCTGTGTGTGTAGATGTGTCCAACTGGACTCATCAGTCGTGAAAGGTATCAGGCCCATTAGGAAGGATCTCATGCATTGGGCAATTTGTAAGAATTAGAGACAGCCACAGAAGGCTAAATGGAGAAGCCTCTGGGCATTGTAAAAGGATTGAAGTTAATGTAAATTGGCCAGTGCACTGAGCTGTGTCTTGCTAGGCAGGAACTGCTTCGAGTGAACTAACACTCTCCTAAAAGTGAGAATTGTTTCTTTGAAGGGTTAATATGGGTCACTCCCTTAGCCATTCCATCCCTTTAGAAATCATGCTGAAAAATTTCAAGAAGGGATTTAGTAGGAATTATAAAGTAACTATGACACCAGAGAAATTAAGGGTTTTATGCAGGAAAGATTGGCCAGCATTTATGGTAGATTGGCCCCCAGAGGGGACTCTAGACAGGCCCCTTGTCTCCAAAGTAAGGCATGAGGTTATATATGGCGAGCTAGAACACCTTGATCAATTTCCATACATAGACTCGTGGTTGCAGTTAGTGTTAAACCCTCTGAAGTGGCTAAGAAAGCAGGCAGTGACTTTTAGTAGCCAAGGGACAGACTGCTAGAAACCACTATCCCCTTCACCACCAAGAAACGTGGACTCCCAATCTAGGCAAATTCAGTGGCAGAAACAGGCAGGATTTGCATGCATGAATATTTCAGTTATTGGAAGTAGCTAACTAGGCGTTTGTAAACTAAGAGGCAGTAAGCCAGAGGGAAAATCATAGGGAAAGGGAACATCAGGCTCAATGGAAGGCTGACTTGATAGCTGCTGCTATGAGAGGAATGCCCCCCAAGAGCAAGGAAAAGGGGGATTCCTGGAAAGCCCCACAGTCTGCCCACCTGTGCTTGCAATGCGATCAGTGTGCATTTTGTCAAGAAATAGAACATTGGGAAAAAATGCCCACAGTTAATGGGAGAACAGGGCAATCCTAAGCACGAGGATCCAGCTAAAAAGTGAAGGGTCTCTGTTCAATCTAATGGAAGGGCCACTGGACTAAAAGAGAGGGGAGCAGGATTCATATGACCCCAAAGAGCCCACAGTCCGGTCGACAGCCTGTAACCCCCCATGGAAAAAAAGAGAACCAATGTTGTTAGAGCTATTAAGGTGTTAAGATAACAGACTTTCTTGTACTTAATGGACTGTCCGTGCCCCTCTTCTCCAGCAAAACCTGTTGTGCAAATCGAGGGCCACTATCCCATTCAACAAAAGAGACTCCCTGCAGCTAAAAATGCCTCAGTCAGGGGTCATTCAGGCTGTCATCTTCCCTTGGGAAGGAGGGTGGAGCCTTCCTAGCCAGAAGCAAAAGACTGATATCATTGCCCTGGCCCGTGCAGGGCTTGCGTGGCTTTGCACCCAACTCATACACGCAGTTGGGATTATTGCCAGCAGAGGATAGTTGGTTCACTTAATTGGACTTAAAGAATACCTCCTTAGCATTGGACTGGCCTCGGAGGATCAAAAACTATTTGCATTTCAATGGAAGAAACCCAGAAGCAGGTGTAACCACTCAATACACTTGGACCCAGCTTCCCAGGGGCTCAAAAACTCTCTCATCATCCTTGGGGAGGCATCAGCCCGTGACCGCCCCCAGAAGCCTCTTGCTTGCAAGCTGCCCCCATATGCTGATAACCTTCTGTTGGGACACCCCATGGCAGTCAGGTGTGCAAACAAACGCCTTACTTCAGCACCTGGAGGACTGGTGGGTATAAAGTGTCTAAAAGGAAAGCCCAGATTTGCCAAAAAGCAAATGCAGTATCTGAGGCTCACCATCCGGAAGGTGGAGCGCAGCCTAGAAGCAGAGAGGAAGCAAGCTGCTTGCAAAATGACAGAATCTGAGACTAAAGGTCAGGTGAGAGAGCTCCTGGGAGTGGTGGGTTTTGTAAGTTGTGGATTTCCAAACTTCGCAGTACTAGCCAAACCCCTCTATGTTGTGACAAAGTGGGGAGACAAGGAGCCCTTTGAATGGGGATCCAAGCAGCGTCAGGTCTATCAGGAACTGAAAACAAAACTAACATCAGCTCCAGCTTTGGGGCTGCCTGATTTAACAAAGCCCTTCACATTATATGCGGCAGAAAGAGAAAAAGTGGCAGTTGGGGTCCTAGTCTAAACAGTAGGAGCTTGGCCCAGGCCTGCAGCTTACCTTTCTAAGCAGCTGGATGGAGTTTCCAAAGGATGGCCCCCATGCTTACAGGCCCTGGCAGCAACTGCTCTCCTAGCACAAGAAGCGGGTAAGCTAACTCTGGGACAGACCTTAAATATCAAGGCGCCTCATGCTGTAGTGACTCTAATGAATACCAGAGGGCACCACTGGTTATCAAATGCTAGGCTGACCAAATACCAGGGCCTGCTATGTGAAAATCCCCGCATCACCATCGAAGTCTGCGACACCTTAAACCCCGCCACTTTGCTCCCAATGTCAGAGGGTCCGGTTGAACACAACTGCGTTGAAGTCCTGGACACAGTCTATTCCAGCAGGCCTGATCTTTGGGATCAGCCATGGACAGTAGTAGACTGGGAGTTATATGTGGATGGGAGCAGCTTTGTCAACCCACAAGGGGAAAGATGTGCAGGCTACGCCGTGGTAACTCTGGACATTGTAATCGAGGCCAAATCCCTGCCTCAGGGCACCTCGGCTCAGAAGGCTAAACTCATTGCTTTAACTCAAGCCTTAAAGCTGAGTAAAGATTAGGTTGTAAACATTACACTGACTCTCAATATGCCTTCCTGACTCTCCAAGTACATGGAGCACTGTACAAAGAGAGAGGCCTGTTAACTTCAGGGGGAAAAGAAATAAAGTATCAGCATGAAATTTTGCAGCTGCTAGAAGTGGTCTGGAAGTCCCGGAGGGTGGCAGTCATACATGGCCAAGGACATCAGCGGGCCCACACCTCCGTGGCCCTGGGAAATTCCCAAGTGGATTCAGCAGCTCATAAAGCAGCATCTGCCCCCTACCAAACAGCAGTTACAGCCCTGCTGATTCCCCAGATCCCTGATCTAATATCTACTTACTCTAAAAAGGAAAGAGACTTTCTCCAGACAGAAGGTGGGCAACTGATTAAAGAAGGGTGGATCCAACTGCCAGATTGAAGAATAGCAGTACCACAGCTGCCGGGGGCATGAGACCCCTCATTTAGGTAAAGAGTCGTGCATGAGACCACTCATTTAGGTAAAGAGTCGCTTGAAAAGATATTCGGCCGGTACATCTCACACTTAGCAGCCTTGACCAAAACTGTGGCACAGCGATGCATTATATGTCGGCAACACAATGCGAGGTTGGGGGAGGGGAGGTCCAACTATTCCCCCTGGAATTCAAGCTTATGGAGCAGCTCCGTTTGAAGATCTCCAGGTAGTCTTTATTGAATGTCCAAGTGTGGGGATGTAAGTATTTGTTGGTCCTGGTGTGCACATACTCTGGATGGGACTGAAAGAGCCCATGAAGTAACCCGTGTGCTGCTTCGAGATCTTATCCCTAGGTTTGGATGCCACTGTGTGTGGGGTTCGTTCCCTAGTGGGGTCCCTCGGAATTGGACCTCACCATACCGTGAGCTTGAGCCCGGACACAGTTTCCCATTGGAGGCAGTCGAGCTATGGGAAAGCCGGAACTGCAATCAAAGGATATATGAAAATAACTTTACTAAGACAATGATGTGATGCCTATGTGGTCTGAGAAGACATTGTATCTGTTCTCTGTTTTGCTAAGATAGAGGTGTTTAATTGTGTTAAAAAGCTATTTTCTGTTCCTGTTTCTTATGACTTTGTTTACCCACTA
>PVKP010031134.1:0-19636 GCA_004027715.1 Plecturocebus donacophilus | reverse complement strand
ATACAGACCAAAGAAACAGAACAGAGGCCTCAGAAATAATGCCACACATCTAAAATTATCTGATCTTGGACAAACCTGACAAAAACAAGCAATGGAGAAAGGATTCCCTATTTAATAAATGGTGTTGGGAAAACTGGCTAGCCATATGCAGAAAGCTGAAATTTGATCCCTACCTGACACCTTATACAAAAATTAACTCCAGATGGATTAAAGATTTATACATAAGACCTAACACCATAAAAACCCTAGAAGAAAAACTAGGCAATACCATTCAGGACATAGGCATGGGCAAGGACTTCATGACTAAAACACCAAAAGCAATGGCAACAAAAGCCAAAATAGACAAATGGGATCTAATTAAACTTAAGAGCTTCTGCACAGCAAAAGAACTATCATCAGAGTGAACAAGCAACCTACAGAATGAAAGAAAATTTTTGCAATCTACCCATCTGACAAAGGGCTAACATCCAGAATTTACAAAGTACTTAAACAAATTTACAAGAAAAAACCAAACAGCCCCATCAAAAAGTGGGTGAAAGATATGAACAGAAACGTCTCAAAAGGAGACATTTATAAAGTCAATAAACATATGAAAAAAAGCTTATCATCACTGGTCATTAGAGAAATGCAAATCAAAACCAAAATGAGATATCATCTGATGCCAGTTAGAATGGTGGTCATTAAAAAATCTGGAGACAACAGATGCTGGAGAAGATTTGGAGAAATAGGGACACTTTACACTGTCACTGGGAGTGTAAATTAGTTCAAAGATTGTGGAAGACAGTGTGGTGATTCCTGAAGGATCTAGAACCAGAAATACCATTTGACCCAGCAATCCCATTACTGGTATATACCCAAAGAATTATAAATCTTTCTATTATAAAGACACATGCACATGTATGTTTATTGCGGCACTGTTCACAATAGCAAAGACTTGGAACCAACCCAAATGCCTGTCAATGATAGACTGGATAAAGAAAATGTGGTATATATACACCATGGAGTACTATACAGCCATAAAAAGGATGAGTTCATGTCATTTGCAGAAACACGGATGAAGCTGGAAACCAGCATTCTCATCAAACTAACACAAGAACAGAAAACCAAACACCACGTTCTCACTCATAAGTGGGAGTTGAACAATGAGAACACATTGCCGCAGGGAGGGGAACATCACACAACAGGGCCTGTCGGGATTTGAGGGGCTAGTAAAGGGATAGCATTGGGAGAAATACCTAATGTAGATGACAGAGTGATGGATGCAACAGACCACCATGGCACGTGTATAACTATGTAGCAAACCTGCACGTTCTGCACATGTACCCCAGAACTTAAAGTATAGTAATAATAATAATTAAAAAAGAGCTCATAATTTATTGATGAAAAGCTAGAATTGGGTTTTCTCTTTGTTAAAAGAATACAGTTTTCTAAGCTGTTTTCTATTACTTAAAGAACTAAAGTCTTAGCAAATTTAAAAGACCTAAGGTTTGTTTCTTACAACTATATACATTTCTGTATTTGTCTGTAAAACCTTATCTAATTATTTTGGTAAAATAAAGAACTAAATATTGTTTCACAGTGACCTGTGATCCCATTTAATCAAGTGTTCCAACTTTTAACATTTTTGACAAAGTTCCCAAAATCAAATCCTAAATGTTCTAATCTTGTAAAAAGAGATGTTACACTAAGTAGGTATATTTGACATGTTAAATCACATGAGAAGCACTGTTAAGTAAAATGTGATGTTTAAGCTTATTTATTTTCTATTTCTATGAGTATATGTCATCGATATAAGCATTCCAGAAATTGTATAAAGTTCACAGGCCTTTGTCAAAACCCTCTTTGTCCGGTTATTATTGTTGTGTGTCACAGAAACAATGAAATTCTCTTTTCAAATAAATTCTTATCAGATCCTTAGAAGTTGATTGGTTCGGAAAACTACTAATTCAAGATCTAGCAGAACAAAAATTAATTACGTGAGAGTGAATGAATTAATTTTTATGAGTTTTTGTTTGAAACATTGCTGGTTCTTTATTGTTTTGTTTTCCATATTTAAAGAAACCTTTTTCTGTTAAACTATCTATAACTCACAGCAATGTTATAGATTATACCTTTGTGTTAAACAAAATGAAACGTTTTGTTTTCTCCCTGCCTAATCTCTCCAAAACATGTATACCATTACTGAGTATTATTATTTTTATGGCAGTATAGTTCCTTGTATAAATTCAATAAGAATATGTTTTTATTATAGGAGAACCGAACTGGAAACATTGATCATATTACCAAGGCTTTGACTGGAATGGCATATTTAAGAATGACGTACACAGAATCAGATATGACCAAACAGATTTAAGAAACCAGAGTCAACTTTATAACCCAATGCTCACAAAGCCCTCTTGAGATACCAGCCTGGTACCTGGCTTACAAGGTTCCCAGTGTTACAGTGGAATTAACTGAATACAGAAAGTTCTTCCTGGCAGGCCCAGAAGCCTCAGGATACCTTGGCGACCCAGAGAAGAGAGGAATTCACTGAAATCTGTAGGTATCATAGGTGGTGAAGTCTGGTGGTAAGTTATTGGCTTGACATCCTAGCCTGGGTTTTAAAAGTTTAATCTGAGATTCCTTATGAAAGGTTCACACAAAGCAAATTTTAAAAGGCCTGTGTGATCAGTTACCATGCTTGCTATGCTCATTGAAATAATCAGGCCAAATCTAATGACACCAGATTTATTTTGTCATAAAAAATTAAAATGGGGGGAGATTGTAAAAAGTTTTGTTTCAGTGGAAAACTATAGTGCACCTGTTATTACATTCTAGCTCTTTTCATTGTCTTTGAGGTTTTGTTATATACTTGTAAACTGAACTGGATCCAGAATTATTCTATTTCCTTTGATATCTGGCTACAATGATCCAAACTAACATTCTAATTTTTCTCCCATCCCTCTGCTTTGGTATCACTAAGAAATAAAACTGCCATTTTCTCAAAGCTCTGCAAGCTGAAGCTGGACAACTTGACATGAACCCGAAACAAATTACCATAACAGATTGTGTGCAGGCGACTATCATGCCTGCTGCTGTTTGGGCCCCTTAGAAAGTTCACCTGATGTCATCGCTGAATACATTCAAACCGCAAACCAGGAAATTTGTGGGGTTGCTTCTGTCACTCTCAGTGGACAGTTTAAAGATGCTTCGAGCCCAATATCCAGAAATCTTCTTGACTGGCTGCCCTCTGGACACAGAAACTGGGTTTGTAGACATTAATCTTGGTTTTTCTTTTTCTGTTTCAATCTTCAAAAGAAGATTGACTCTTCTTTCCTTTGAACAAGATGGAGGATCGACAAAAACTCTCTCTGACTAAACGTTAGTCAGGCTCCTCTGAATCCTCCCTGTAACAAGGCCTCAATCTTGGGCTCCATCCTTAGTCTAGAGACTCTGTTTAGTATACTTTAAGCAAGCAACCTGCTGGATCAGTTTAGCAAAAATCTCCCATCCTTGACATCTGATCAAATGGCCTGCCCTTTAAAATAATCCTGTCAAGTCAGTTTAGCCAGAATTCCCCTTACCTCTGATGTTTCCTTTCAGCAATTTCCCATCCACTTACCCCTACTCAGCTCTTTGGTTATAGACACCCACTGTCCTTATTGGAGTTAGAGTTGGGCCCCATCTCTCTCTGCCACTGCAGTCCCCAATGCATTAGTCACTTGAACAGTCTTCCTTATTATCTTATCAAATGTCATGCATAATTTTTTTTCTTTAATGTAGTCCAGAATGGTAGCTATTAGAATGAAAAGAAGCTTGAAAAGCTTTATTAACGATGTTGATATTTCAACTAATTTTGCAACCCACAATGTACTAGCATTGATTCAGTGATACTAGACTTTTTTTATATTGAGAAACAGTTTGCTGCTGGTTAAGTACTGACTTTTGTGCCAGAAAGCTTGGAATTAAATTTTGGCTCAGCTACTTACTTACTGTGGAACTTTTGTGCAAACTGCTTAACTGTTGTGTGCCTCCATTTCCTCACCTATTTGTTAATGTTAATATTACCTATTTAATTGGATTTCTTTGAGGATTAAATGAATTATTATATGCAAAACACTTAAAGCAGTGCCTGGGTACAGTAAATACTATTTAAGGCTAGCTGCTATTATTATTATTACTACTTACGTTGACTCTCACCTTTCCTGAGATTTCAGTTTCCTAGGAATCAGGGAGATCTGGAGTGTGGCTGTATGGCTGTGGAAAATCTCTGAACCCTGGAATATCAGCTGAGATATTGATGAGGGCATTATAGGTTGGCTCAGTTCATCAACCCTAGGCTTTGAGTTCATTTGTACTCTATTGTCCCTTCATTATTTTATAGGTTTCTTTTGAGCTTGATAATCTCTATTAAAAATGTCCACATCAAGTGTTTCTGACATCTAATAAAATTAGATTTATTTGATGAAAGTAAATATTTTCTGTTACAAATAATTTTTGATGACAAAATGAAAAAAAAGGTATTCAAATCTATTCAGAGTGAGCAAATTATATCTGCAACATGCGGTATGTTGTGACATATTACAATCCACTGGTAGGTTTGATTAGGTTGAACCACGTGAAATTGCCCATAGTCAATCATTTTTGACTCACGAAAATGACAGACCTTTTCAAATTGTTAAACCTAATATTCCCTGAAATTTACTTTAGATAAAGAATATGTGCTTTTATTTTTTCTTAATCATATTCTACATTTTTCTTTTTTTGTCAGTTAAAATAACTAAGAAATGATGTGGATAGATAAGGCCAACAATAGCAAACAAAATCATTCTTAAATGAAATAACACTCTGGAACTGGAAAACTCCTCTTTGTTTTTGTGTTTAACCTCTAATTCTTACTCTTGCTCCCTGCTGTGCTATTGTGGTAAGCCCGCTGGCCTGACATGTAACCGTACAGACTTTGCCCCACCAACTTTGCATATATTAGCAGCCAAATGCTGTGCCTTTGTTTAGAATATTGTTTTTTTAAGTATGCTTGGAAAGATTTTCTGTCAAGGCAAACTTATTCTTCAGAAGCTTAGAGGGCTTGACTATACTAATTAATGAAACACCAAATTGTTTGATTTACTACTGAATGCCTTTTGTAATGATTTGCTGGATTTACTAAAATTCAGAAGATTCCATTTATTAAAAACCAATAGCAGCTCCAATTATTTTGCTGGCCATTTGCAATCCGGCCATCTGTAATCATAATTTCACTTTATGAGACCAACTAAAAATACAAATAATATCTTCAAATTTCATTTTTGAATAGCTCTTCAAATAAAGATATATGATATATATAATAAGATACAATATATAATGTATATAATATAATATAATAAAACATAAATGTTTTAGTGTGGTATATCATTTTACTTTTCATTTTAGTTTGAAAAGAGTAAGATGAAAGCAACCATGCTTTCAAAATAAAACAGAAGCCTGGGCAAGAAAGAGAGACCCTATCTCTAAAAAATTTAAAAAAAGATTAGCCAGGTAGGGTGGTGCATTGTAGTCCCAGCTATTCGGGAGGCTGAGGGGGATCACTTGAACCCAGGAGGTTGAGGCTGGAGTGAGCTATGACAGCGCCACTGCACTCTAGCCTGGGTGACAGAGTAAGACTATGTCTCCAGAAAACTGCAAAAAACAAACAAACAAAAACCCCAAACAGAACTGCCTTGACTATTTGGATAGAAAAATAATCCAAATCTAAGTTACACATTTACATGAAATTAAATAGACTTGATAAAAGTTTAAGTCTCTTCAGCAGAACATTGACTTAAAAATTAAGTCTCTATTAGCAAGAGCTGTTAATAAGAGAATAGCATGGAGAAAATATTGCTCTAGCCTGTTCTGTGTCTTAGGTAGCTTTAAAGGTTAAAATAAAAGGCTTTGATGGGGAGGGAAAGTCTTCATTCCAGATTGCTCTAAAAGGAAAAAGTTAGCATTAATAGAAGGATATGGTCTGGAAGCAGTGATCACTTGGAACAATACAGAACTTCTTAACACTGTGAGTGAATCATAAATCCAACCAAAATCACCAGTATTTTCCCACCTCCAATCTATTTTTCATGCCCACAGCAAGAGGATTTTTTTTTTCAAAATATGAATCTGAACATAGTATCTGTCAGTTATGAAGACTCGATAGCTTTATGTTATTCTTGAACTTAAAAATATCTTCAAATGATCTTATACAGCTATTGTTATAGTAAGTAAATAGTCAGACATGAGCAGGGCAGGAGAGGGCCCCCTACCCCAACCAAGAATGTCAGACAACCATCAGGTGATGGTCTGGTGGACGGTCTGTTGCACTAAAATTATAATTGGTCACAGCCGGTGCCAGGGAAAGGCAGTCTCCCAAAAGATAGAATCACCTGAAATTGGTGATCACCAGCTTCCTGATAAGATCTCAGGAGTTAGGTAAGTGGGCTCAAGCATGTACACTAAGAGGCAAAATGGTGGAGTTTAACTGGTATATGACCTCCTTCTAAGAACACTTGACTGGTAAGGAAAGAATGACTCAATTGAGCATGTGTACAACTCCAGTAGGTACACTATTGCATACAGCCCCTCCCAAGTGCTGGCAGGTCCCTGCTCATGAGAACAGCCCACCCCAAGGGAAGAATCAGGGGAAAAAGGATGTAATTCCCCTAGAAACATGCCAACATATAAAATCCCAAGTCAAAGGTCAAACCGTGCACTGATCTGTTAAATCACCTGCTTGGCCCTCTTCCAAGTGTACTTTCTTTCCTGCTCTAAAGCTTTTTAATAAACTTTCACTCCTGCTCTAAAACTTGCCTCAGTCTCTCACTCTGCTCTTATGCCCCTCGGTTGAATTCTTTCTTCTGAGGAGGCAAGAATAGAGGTTGTTGCAAACTCACAGGGTTCACCACTGCTAACAGTAGGATCTAGTCACTTAATTCCTCTAACAACTTTCTATCCATTGTCACTCTTCACCAGTTACTTTACTTTATCTTCCAGACATACTGTCCCTTTAGTTTGAAAAGAGCAACTTCTATGTTTCTCCCTGGTGCCTTCCATCTTCCTTCCAGCTACATAGGCTCCTGCCATGCTTTTCTGCCTAGAATGTCCTTTTTTTCCTTCTTGACTCAGTTAACTCATATTCTATTGGCAATTAACTATAAGATAGTATGGTTTATTGCTATATTGGCTTATGAATGAAGTGCTATGGGGGTACAGATGTGTCTCTCCATCTTAGTTATCAGCAATAGAAACCAACTTGTAATTTCAGCAGAAAATAAATTTATTAAAGGACAGGGAGCAGCTCACAGAATTCTTCAGGAGGCTATAGCATCAGCTTTGGAAGTTACCCAACCAGGAAACGAGCGTGCAGCATGCAATGCTACTGTCTGGAAGCTGCAGGATAGATGTTGCCACTATAATAACTTTTCTGTTATATTTGGAAACTGGAAGTAGCTGCTACTGCTACTTCAGAAATGTAGACTCCAGAAATGGAGTCTGTAGTCTATGTTTTTTTCATGTCTCTAATTTTTGTTTCAAAGTCTGTGGTGAGTATGCCTGATTGGCAGTCCTGTTTATGGACTCATGCCCAATGTGTAAGGGAGGCTGGGAGAGTAAGAGTTGGCATTTTAAGCCTGTAAGATAGAAAATATCTCTGATTCAGAAGGTAGGGTACTCCCTAAACCCGGAAAGAGAGCTCTAATACTAATTAGCCAAGAATAACAAATACCCACTAGCTTAGGAATACAGAGAGAATTGAGAAAAACTTTTCAAGGAAGGTAATATTTTAGTTGTGTCTAGTTTTTTTTTTTTTTTTTCTTTTTTTTGTTAAGCAACACTTTGTCAAGCAAAGTGAAAGTAAGTGATGATAGGGAGGACACTGCAGGGTGAGAGAGAATAGCAATGGTTCTTAAGTAGCTTTAGAAGAGCTTTTTAAAAAACAATCCTCAAGGCCGGGCACAATAGCTCACATTTGTAATCCCAGCACTTTGGGAGGCCGAGGCAGGTAGGTCATATGTCAGGAGTTCAAGACCAGCCTGGCCAACATGATGAAACCCCATCTCTACTAAAAATACAAAAAGTTGGCTGGGCGTGATGGTGGGCGCCTGTCATCCCAGCTACTCAGGAGGCTGAGACAGGAGAATCACTTGAACTCAGGAGGTGGAGGTTGCAGTGAGCTGAGATGGCACCATTGTACTCCTGCTTGGGCAACAAGAGGGAAATGCCATTTCAAAATAAATAAATAAATAAAAATCCCCAAATGTTGTCACTTATTTAATAGGTGTGGACTAGGTCCCTGATATCTCACATTATTATCAGGATATTCTGTGATAATCATTTGGTTAAGTATCTGTGAAAGCAAAAGCACTGACACATAAAATAGATGGTCTGCTTAAGAGAAAACTGTGTTTTCGGCCCAGTATAAATGGAGCTCAGGAGATCAGAGATGAGGCAAGAAAGCAAACTATGGGCAAATATAAAGGATTATGACTAACTTCCTGAAGCATTCAATACGTATTCTACAGGCCCTCAGATGTTTTTGAAAATGGAGATAATATGTAATAGAAACTTGTTAACTCTGCATGTGGGTAAAATATAACATGATATTTCAGTGAATAAAATAGGAAACAACTGGATATCAGTTATTAAAACAAAACACCCAAGGAAATGGAATAAAACTGAACCATATATATATATATGAATAAAACTGAACCAAATATATATATATTTCTTTTCTTTAAAGAACGTTCCTTAGGCCGGGCATGGTGGCACATTCCTATAATCCCAGCACTTGTGGAGGCTGAGGCAGGTGGATCACATGAGGCCAGGAGTTTAAGACCAGCTTGACCAACATGGAGAAACCCTGTCTTTACTAAAAATACAAAAATTAGCCGGGTGTGGTGGTGAAATCCCAGCTACTTAGAAGCCTAAGGCAGAAGAATCACTTGAACCTGGGAGACAGAGGTTGCAGTGAGCCAAGATCATGCCACTGAACTCCAGCCTGGGTGACAGAGCAAGACTATTTTTAAAAAATTGTTTTAAGGACAGAGCAAAGCCCATCTTCTGCTGGGAAGCTCTGGGAAGAAACTGCTAGAGAATAAAAAGAGCCTGGCTTGGCCCGGCATATCCTGGGTTAATGGGGGGGTTCATCTTCTCTTGCATGAAGGAGAAAGTTTCCCCATCCTTGCTTTGTCACACTGGGTTTGGAGGCAGTAGCATGACTACAACTAAGATTGGCTGTAACCCAGAATTGCTTATTCTCTTTCCTTGTATATGACCTACAGAATTTCATGTATATAAACAGGTGTACTTATGTTAGGTTGTGCCTATTCATACATGTTGGCACTAAGTCTATATATACAATATTGATATATGAGAATGCCGTAATTTATTGACCTGTTGTGTACAAAGTGGTTTATGGCAGGATGCTGATTTCTAGAGCTATAAGCAATATATTGACAAATTATAAATCATATAGTAATAAAGTTCCTTCTGAGAAGAAGAGAGAGGTTTATGGGATACTGTCCAAAAGGTAATAGCCCAGACTTACTTCTGGAATGGATGAGGAGTGAAGTAATCCCCAGTGTAACCATGATAACTGGTAAAAAATTATAAAAATACAATCATTTAAAATCTCTGAAAATTGTCTTAAGGGCAGACAGCCAATGAAGAAACATTTATGCAAGACGATTTACTAACTGTTGGGAAGAACAATGAGAGTCACTGGCACTTGAGTCACAACCCACTCCCTTCCTCACTCCCACTAACCAGCTCAGCAGGACACAGGCTCCACTTCAGGTAGGTGTGGCCAAGAATACAGGGTTCCCCTTGTCCCTACCTCCCAGCCAAGGGCTCTGATATCTTCCATGAAGAGGCAAGCCATCAGTGTTTCTCATGACCCCAGCTATGTATTGCAGATGTAAAATTCCACTCAAGTACAGTTGAGAGGCCAGGGGTTCTCTTTCTGCACCTTTACCCATAGAGCAAAAGTTCTATTCCAGGTGAGGTAGACTGAGACCAGAAGCTTAAAGCATTCATGCACCAGATCACTCTTAGGGCACAGGTTCCATGCTGGGAGACACAAGCCAAGATTAGAGGCTACTCCTCTGCACACTGCTCTGCTCATAAAACAGGGATGCCACTGTCAGAAAAGTGGGCGGCTGTCCTAACCTCAGCTTTAGACTAGTGGCTCAAAGATTTTAACCAGGGGAAGGAGAATGTCATTAAGAACAGAGAACTCCAAAGCTCTCCCCAAGAGAACTGACTTATTGAGAATAGAGTGTGGGAGAGTTCAAGCCTAAGGGTGCTCTTGAAACAATGAAGATTTTGATGGTAAGCAAGAAGAGGCGAGTATCTCCATGAGAGAAATAAGCTAAATGGTAGGTCATCTTGGTGAACAATAAGAAGTGACTGGATATCAGTTATTAAACAAAACAGAAAAACACTCCCAAGAACATGAAGGTTTTTACCAGAAAGAATCAAAGAGACAGCTAAGAAAAGTCCTCCTGGCGTTAGTACAAACTTCAAAGAATGGCCTCAAAACTAGTTCAGTATAGGGAACAGAATTTAATTAGGACAGACTGTAGAGCAATTTGTTCCCTGGGGTATTATTGGAAATAGTAGAGCATTACCCCCACAATTAGAAGAGCTTAACAGGTAGGTATGATACCAATGGAAGCAAACAGCATAACAGATCAGGGAAAGAGACAGTCAAAGGGAGTCTATTATAGCTACTGTCATCCCAGGAGGACTATATGCATGGGAAAGGCTGTGCACTCTGAAGAGTAACATCAGAAGCTTTACACAGGTGGTGAATAGGCTTTGTTAAAGTAGACCAGGGGAGTCACTAAACGAATAAACAGGCCAACAGCAATGACAAGTACTGAGGACTAATATTCAGAATTGCTACAATATGCTATCTAGACATTCCAATTTTCAAAAAATATTATAAGATATGCAAAGAGGCCAGACACAGTAACTCACACCTGTAATCCCAACATGTTGGAAAGCTGAAGAGGGTAGATCACTTGAAGTCAGGAGATCCAGACCAGCCTGGCCAACATGGTGAAACCCTGTCTCTACTAAAAATACCAAAATGAAAATAAAAAATTAAAATAATTAGCCAGGTGTTGTGGCAGGTGCCTGTAATCCCAGCTATTTGGGAGGCTGAGGCACCCGGGATGTGGAGGTTGCAGTGAGCTGAGATTGTGCCACTGTACTCCAGTCCAGCCTGGGCAACAGAGCAAGACTCTGTCTCCAAAAAAAAAAAAAGAGAGACATGCAAAAGAAACAAGAAAGTTTAGCTCATATATAGGAAAAAAAAGTGAAGTGAAGCTGCCTGTGAGAAGACCCAGATGTCAGACTAAACAGATCAAAGACTTTGAAGTAGCCATTATAAATATAATATATTCAGGCCGGGCACAGTGGCTCATCCCTGTAATACCAGCACTTTTGGAGGCCAAGGTGGGTGGATCGCCTGAGGTCAGCAGTTCAAGACCAGCCTGGTCAACATGGCGCAACCCCATCTCTACTGAAAGTACAAAAATTAGCTGGGCGTGGTGGTGGGCACCTGGAATTGCAGGTACTCAGGAGGCTGAGGCAGGAGAATTGCTTGAACCTAGAAGGCGGAGGTTGCAGTGGGCCGAGATCATGCCACTGCACTCCAGCTTGGGGATAGAGTGAGACTCCATCTCCAAAAAAAAGAAAAAGAAAAAAAAAATATATATATATATATAATATATTTGAAGAACTAAAGCAAACTATGC
Organism: Plecturocebus donacophilus; assembly: GCA_004027715.1. NCBI lineage: Eukaryota > Metazoa > Chordata > Mammalia > Primates > Pitheciidae > Plecturocebus > Plecturocebus donacophilus. Next base: position 7,871 of record PVKP010031134.1, on the reverse strand, counting down.
TTAAAGAATGAAAGTATGATTATAATATTTTAACAGATATACAATATTAATAAAGAGACAGAAATTATGAAAAAAAATTGGGCAATGGTGGCCCAGCAGGTTTGGTGTGTGGGTCTGTGGCCCATGGTTTGCAATGCATGTGGGTGGCCTGGCTTCTCTCCTCCCCTGCCTCCATCTGTACCATGAGTGCCAATGCTTCAGCATCAGAGAAAGAGATTGGCTCAGAACAGTTTCCAGTCAATGAGCACTATTTTGGGTTAGTCAATTTTGGGAATACCTGCAATGGACACTTTTGGGTTAGTCAATTTGGGGAATATGTGCATATGTGCAATTTTGGGAATTTAGCTCTTCGTGTGCTTTATTTTTGTCATCCAGTTCAGGAAAATGTTCTAGCATACAAGACAATCTAGGAAGAAGGAAAATTTTAATGTGCTCAGCAACTTTCTCCCATAATGTAGCCACACAGAAGGAAAAGGTTGAAGTAATATCTCCTGAGAAGTTCAAAACAAGATTAGAGAAAGAAAATGAACTTTCCTGCATGCAACAAGATGCCCATGGATTCTTAAATTACCTACTAAATACAATTGCTGATATTTTACAAGAAGAAAGAAGGCAGGATAAACAAAATGATCACTTACCAAATGGTAATATTGATACCAAAAATAACAACAGCACTCCAGACACAATGTAGGTTCATGAAATTTTTCAGGGACAATTAACTAATGAAACCAGATGTCTTACTTGTGAAACTATAACAGCAAAGATGAAGATTTTAAGGAACTTCCTGTGATGTAGAATGAAACGTATCAGTTATTCACTGTTTAAGTGTTTTTAGCAAGACAGAAACTCTATGAAGTGAATACAAACATTACTGTGAAGAGTGTTGTAGCAAAAAGGAAGCACACAAATGAATGAAAGCTTAAAAACCACCCATGATTCCAGCTCTACATCTGAAAAGATTTAAATGTGTGGATTAACTTCACTGATGTATAAAACATTCTTACTAGGTAGTTTTTCATTTAGAACTTTGTCTGTGTAACACTTTAGATGACGCAACCAATCCAGACAGAATTCAGGGCCTTGTTGGTATTATGATTCACTGTGGAAGTGGTCACAGGTGAGGCTATGATATTGTAATAATTAAGAAATCAAGATTTCTGCTTGTCGTTTGATGACACTGTAGAAAAAAAAAGAACGCAAAAGTTACTGAAGAATTCTATGGATTGAAATCAGATATCTCAAAGAACTCAAGAGTCTGGTTACATTCTGGTCTATTAGTCTCAGAACTGAGTGAGGACTATGAGGAGGACATGCTTTCTGCCATATTTCTTTTCTGGTTATTTTGGAGAGAATCAATCACTAATTTTTCAAGAAAACAGAAATGCAGGGAACTCAAAATCCACTAACACTCTTCACACACAATAAAGCAAAGCCTATGGATTTAAAAAAAAAGAGTCAAGTGGAAATTCTGAATGGAAATATATAATACAATGAAATAAGACATTCATTAGAGGGACTCAATCATAGATTTCAGTTGGCAGAATAAAGAATGAGTGAACATGATGATAGATTGATAGAGATTATATATAAAAGAATAAAGAAAAAATAATGTAGTAAACAGAATAGAGCCTCAGAGAAATGTGGGACACCACTAAACACAGCAGTATATGCATAAGAGAAGTACCAGAAGGGATGAAAGAAAGAAACAAAAATAATATTCAAAAAAATAAAGGCTGGAAACTTCCAAAACTTGATGAAAATTCATTAACTGATCTATTGAAGAAGCTCAACAAATTCCAAGTAGGATGAGGACAGAGAGAATCATACTCAGACACATCAAAGTGAAAATGTTCAAGGGAGAGAAAATCTCAAAATGCAGTAAGAGAAAAATAATTCCTCACATATAAAGGAAGCTCAGAAAGATCAGTGGCTGACTTCTCATCAGAAACAATGAAGACCAGAAGGCAGTGGGATGATATAAACAAAGTGCTGACAAGAGAAAAAAAAATAAAACTCAAAACTTGTTACTTAAAAATCTTAATTCTGGGCTGGACATGGTGGCTTATGCCTGTAATTCCAGCACTTCAGGCGGCCAAGATGGGCGGATCACTGGAGGCCAGGAGTTTCAGACCAGCTTCAGCAACATAGTGAGACCCTGTCTCTACTAAAGATACAAAAAAATCATCTGGGCCTGGTGGCTTGTGGCCGTAATGCCAGCTACTCAGGAGGCTGAGGCACGAGAATCCCTTGAACTCAGGAGGTAGAGGTTGCAGCGTCCTGAGATTTCACTGCTGTACTCCAGCTTGGGCAGTGGAGCCAGCTCTACTTCCAAAAAAACAAAACAAAAAAACTTCATTTGAGCAAAACTCTATTTTAAAAATGAAAGTGAAATAAGTATGTTCCCAAATAAACTGAAACTGAGAAAATTTATTGGTAACACAAGTAATACTAAAGAAACTTCTTCAAGAAACTAGTTGATAATTGGACATCCAAAAGACAAAAAGGGGCACAAGTAAAAGTAATTATAAATGATATAATGAATGCATATTTCTTCTCCTTTTTTTCCTTAATTGACTGAAAAAGAAATTGTACAAAATAATATTGTAGGATAAAGTACCATTGGGCCTACCACATATAGAAATATATCTGACAATAATAACATATAGGAGCACAGAATAAGCATGTGACAAAATCTAACATCTCTTCATGTTAAAAACATTAAACAAACAAGAAGTAGAAGGGCACTTCCTCAACCATTAAAGGGCATTTATGAAAAATCCACAGTTCATATCATACTTAATCGTGAATGAATGCATGTTTCCCCCCCTAGATAAGAAACAAAAAAATGTCTAGGCTTGCCACTTCTATCCAACATTATGCTGCAAGCTCTATCCAAGGAAACAAAACAAGAAAATGAAATAAAAGGCACCCAGATTGGAAAAGACTAAGATATAGGTAAGACTATATCTATTAAGATGTTTTCATAGGCACACAGTAGGTACATATATTTATGGGGTACATGGGATGTTTTGATACAGGTATGTAATATGAAATAAGCACATCATAGAGACTGACAGGGGTATCCATCCCCTCAGGCATTTATCCTTTGAGATGTAAACAATTACATTATTTTCAGTTATTTTAAAATACACAATTAAGTTATTATTAACTAAAGTCACTCTACTGTGCTATCACAATAGTAGATTTTATTCATTCTTTATATTTTTTTGTACCTATTAGCCATCCCCACCTCCCCCTAAGCCCCTGTATTAGTCTTCCCGGCCTCTGGCAACCATAGCCTCATAGCTGGGACTATGGACACATGCCACCATGCCTGGCTAATTCTTTTTTTTTGAGGCAAGGTTTCATTGTGTTACCCAGGCTTGTCTCAAACTCCTGGGCTCAAGCGATCTGCCTGATTTTGGCCTCTCAAAGTGTTGGGATTAGAGGTATGAGCCACACTGCACCAGCCAATTATTTTGTTTGATTCCACAAATGAGTGAGAGTATGCATTATTTATGCCCAGCTTATTTCACGTAGCATAATGATCCCCAGTTCCATCCGTGTTGTTGCAAATGACTGGATCCTATTCTTTTTCATGGTTGACGACTACTCCGCTGTGTATAGGTACCACATTTTCTACATCCATCCATCTGTTGATGAACACTTAGCTTGCTTCTGAATCTCTAGCTATTGTAAACAGCGCTGCAACATGGGAGTGCATAGATATCTCTTCGATAACGCTGATTTCCTTTCTTTAGGGTGTATACTCAGCAGCGATATTGCTGGATCATATGGTAGCTCTATTTTAAATTTTTAAGGGCGCCTCCAGACTGCCGTCCACAGTGGCTGTACTAATTTGCACGCCCACCAACATTGTAGGAGGGCTCTCTTTTCTCCACATCCTTGCTAGCATTTGTTATTGCCTATCTTTTGGATATAGGCCACTTTAATTGGGGTGAGAGGATATCTCACTGGAGTCTTGATTTGCATTTCTGATGATTAACGATTGAGCACCCTTTCATATACCTGTTTGCTATTTGTATGTCATCTTTTGAGAAATGTCTATTAAAATCTTTTGCTCATTTTTAAATTGGATTGTCAGATTTTTTTTTTACCTGTAAAGTTGTTTGAGCTCCTTACATATTCTGGTTATTAATCCCTTGTCAGATAGGTAGTTTGCAAATAATTTCTCCCATTCTGTTTGTTGTTCCTTCACTTTCTTGATTGTTTCCTTTGTTGTGCAGAAGCTTTCTAACTTGGTGTGATCCCCCATTTGTCTATTTTTATTTTGGTTGCCTGTGCTCATAGAGTGTTCAGATATATTTGCCCAGATCATTGTCCTGGAGAGCTGCCCCAATGTTTTCTTGTAGTAACTTCATAGTTTGAGGTCTTAGATGGAAGTCTTTAATGTATTTTGATTTGATTTTTGTACATGGTGAGAGATAGGGGTCTAGTTTCATTCTTTTGCATATGAATATTGAGTTTTCCCAGCACTAATTATTGAAAGGCTATCTTTTCCCCCAGCATATGCTTCTGGCACTTTTGTCAAAAATGAGTTCACTCTAGGTGTGTGGATTTGTTTCTAGGTTCTCAATTCTGTTCCATTGGTTTATGTGTCTGCTTTTATGCCAGACTCTACGTATGTAAAACATACAGTCATTAGTACCATGCTGTTTGGGGTTGCTGTAATTCTGTAAAACATTAGTCATTAGTACCATGCTGTTTTGGGTTGCTATAATTCTGTAGTATATTTGAAGTCAGGTAATGTGATTCCTCCAGTTTTGTTGTTTTGCTTAGAACAGCTTTGGTTGTTTTGGACATTTTGTGATTCCATATAAATTTTAGGATTGTTTCTTCCATTTCTGTGAAGAATATCATTGGTATTTTGATAGGCATTACACTGATTTTATATCTAAGAAAGCCAAAGGAATGTTCTAAAAAATCTCCAAAAATTAACAAGTGCAGCAAGATTGCAGGATACAAGATCAATATACCAAAATCAATCATCTTCTTTTGCCATTGACTCGATGTAAAAAAAAAAAAAATCAGTTATTTTCTCTAAACTGGCAATGAATAATCTGAAATGAAATAATAAGACAATTCCACCTAAAATTGCACTAAAAATTAAAATATTCGTGAATAAATTTAACAAAGGAAGATTAAACTTACACTTTAAAAACTACAAAATACCAGTGAAAGAAACTAAAGAACACTTAAATGAATATAAAGACATCTCATGTTCATGGATCTGAGCTCTAGTATTGTTAAGATAATAAGATTCTCCAAATTGATTTACTGATTAAATGTAATCTCTATCAAAATCCCAGCTGGCTTTGTTGCAAAAATTGGTAAGTTGATCTTAAAATTCACATGGAAATTGATGGAACATAGAATAGCTTAAACACACCATTTTTAAATACAAGAAGAAATTTGGAGGACTCTTACTTCCTTATTTCAAATTTATTCAAGCTACAGTAATTAAGATACTTTGGTACCTACAAAAAGATAGACACATACAGATCAGTGGAATAGACATGACAGATAAATAACAGCATGTATTGACGAAGATGAGGAGAAACTGTAACCCTCATACACTCTTGGTAGGACTGTAAATGGTGCAGCTGTTTTAGAAAATAGCCTGAGAGTCTCTCAAATATTAAACATAAAGTTGAAATATGACTCAGTAATTCTATGCCTACTTATATAACAAAGAGCAATGAAAATATACATGCACATAAAAACTTGTACACAAATATTTATAGTATTATTATTCATAATAGCTACAAAGTAGAAACAACTCAAATATTCATCAATTGATGAATAAAATAAAATGTGGTATGTTCATAACTGAAATATTATTTGGTAATAGAAATGAAAAAAGTACTGATACATTCTATAATATTGATGAACATTAAAAATACTGTACTAAGTTAAAGAAGGAAATGAAGAGAAAATAATGAGAGGGGAAGAGTCTGGGGTTGTCACACTGAAAACATGCAGTCATTAGACTTAGTATTGATAACTCAAGAGAAGGTCAGTTAAGGTATGAGGAGACTGATGACTTGTATTGAGGCCTGTTTCATCTAGAAGGAGAGTCATGGCAGTACAATAGTAAATTTGATCAGTTGCTCAGTACTTTAAACTGTCTAGTTTCTCTTTTTTATTCTGAAGTGCTTGAAACCTGTTAAAAGGCAGGGATCTCATTTTTAAGAAATATGTCTTTCCCAAGAGAATGATTTGAGTGTTTATTGTTTCTTAGATTTTAAAAAAGCAGCTTACTTTTGCATTCATTTAAAAAGTAAAACATGATTTCTGGGGGCGGTGGCTCATACCTACAATCCCAGGATTTTGGGAGACTAAGGCAGGCAGATCACCTGAGGTCAGGCATTTCAGACCTGCCTGGCCAAAATGATGAAACTCCATCTCTAATAAAAATACCAAAAAAATTAGCTGGGCGTGGTGGTGGGCACCTGTAATCCCAACTACTGGGGAGGCTGAGGCAGAATTGCTTGAGCTTGGGAGGTAGAGGTTGTAGTGAGCTGAAATCGTGCTACTGCACTCGAGCCTGGGTGACAGAATAAGATGCTGTCTCAAAAACAAAAAAAGTAATACACGATTTTTATAGGATTATTAGGGAATACATATAAGTGTAAGAATGAAAACAGTCCTATTACTCAAAACCAAATAACTATTAAACTGTTAATACTTTTGTATATCTTTGTCAGACTTTTTTCTGCTTTCATTTTTTCCAAAGGAGTGACAATACTAAATTTTGTACATTTAAAAAAAGAAAGTCCACATTTCAGCAAATTATTTGAAAACATTATGTATAATAACATCACATTATTGCATTGTAATCTGTCCATTACCATTCACTATTATCATTTAGGTTGTTTCCAAATTTAGTTATTATAAACAATGTTGCAAAGTTTCCTGTGGATAATGGTTTTTCCATGCTTCCTTAGAATACATTTTTAGAAACTGGGTTAAAGGATAACAATATCTTTAGATATGGCACACATACACAGATGAATTGTTTTCCAAGAGTTGTGCTAATTTATACCTACTCACAGTATAAATAAATACCTGTTTCTGGACATTTTCACAAACATGTCATCTTACCCACATGAGCACTATTGTCTTAGTGAGTCCTTAGAACATGAGTCTAAAATTATACTCATAACCTATATTGAAAGAAGAACTCATTATGTTTCATAAGAGGAGAAATTAATATTTGCCGTAAAGGTTTTGCATAGTTTTATGAGATAAAGACACTACACATTAAACAGGAGTAAAGTTAATTTTTCTTACTCTGGAAAAGAATTGGTTTGTATCAGCTTGAGTCAAATCAAAAAACTATTTTGGTCATTTCTACTATTAGCAAGGCACTGTAATTAATTTAAGAAAGTATGAAGGATTATAAGAAGCTTATAGTTTGGGAAGCTATAAGCACAAAAGTAGTTCAATAACCATATGAAATTTAAATAAATAGTTTCAGAAAACAGCAGAAGAGTTGTTCATGGTCTGCACAAAATTATTTGTCAAAGATATAATACAGAAAAATGAAGCCTCTGGAAATTCAGATGAGAGAGAGATCACTTCAGGTTAGGATAAGACTTATTAATTACAGAACTTACTAAATATATAGAAAACCTAGAAAAGTCTTGGTCTTTCCATTATTCAAAAGTCTTTGAATTAAAAGCATCAGTATTTAAAAAATTCTGTTTAGTGTTTATCACATTTAATCATTTCATTTTTAGATTATTGGTTTTTTTCTTTTTATTATTTCTACTTCAAGACTAACTTCTAACAAATTATCTTGTGATAGATTATACTAAACATATCCTGGCATTGAATAGTTAAGTGTA
>PVKP010031133.1:0-27249 GCA_004027715.1 Plecturocebus donacophilus | reverse complement strand
CTCTAAAAAAAAAAAAAAAAAAAAAAACTAGAACAGTCTGGGCATGGTGCCTCATATCTGTAATCCCAGCACTTTGGGAGACCAAGGCAGGCAGATCACCTGAGGTCAGGAATTCAAGACCAGTCTGGCCAACATGGCAAAACCCCATCTCTACCAAAAATACAAAAATTGGGACCAGGTCTGGTGGCTCATGCCTGTAATCCCAGCCTTTTGGGAGGCCAAGGCAGGCAGATCACTTGAGACCAGGAGTTCAAGACCAGCCTGGCCAACATGGTAAAACCCTATGTCTACAAAAAATACAAAAAAATTAGCTAGGCATGGTAGCACACAGCTGTAATCCCAGCTACCTATAAGGCCAGGGCAGGAGACTCACTTGAACCTCATCTCTTCTCACAAGTATTCAAGCTATGTGAACCAAGTGAATACCTCACAATCTTGAACATTTTGGGAGGCGGAGGTTGCAGTGAGCCAAGATCATGCCACTGCACTCCAGCCTGGGCAACAGAGTGAGGCTCCTGCCTGTATTTATTTATCAAAAAAATAAATAAATACATAAAAATATAAAAAAGCTGGGCACGGTGGCACACACTTGTACTTGCAGCTACTCGGGAGGCTGAGGCAGGAGAATTGCTTGAACCCAGGAGGCGGAGGTTGTAGTGAGCCAAGATTGTACCACTGCACTCCAGCCTGGATGACAGAGTGAGACTCCATCTCAAAAACAACAACAAAACTGGAACAAATGGCCCCCAGCAAAGTCAAACAGATCTGGTCATCTCTGTTTAGACTCCTCATTCCACTTTTAACATGACTGCCAAAGATTATGGTGAGAACACAGCCACATGGTGAAACGGCAGCACAGACTCCGCTACACAACCCATTTTACCTGCGATGGGGATCTGATAGGGCTGGATTGATCGAGCAGGAAGCACTGGGTGGTGGAAGGTAACGGAGCCGTCAAACTCTCCCCGTAACTTGATGTCAAATATGACTGACGTCTATGGAGGAGAAAGACAAGACTGAGGCTGAAATGAATCATGGTTTGCCCAGTCCCTTTCATTCCATCCCATCTTGCTGTTTGGATCCGTTTAAAAGCCTGTGTTTGCATTTCCTCCCTACAGGCTAGTTCTTACTTGAGGAGGAATTTGTCATTAACATCACAACTCTCTTTTAATATTTTTCTCTCCTCTCACAAGTATTTCCTGCATTTATGACATGCCTCCTTTGATGAGCTCATGCAGAGTGACCTAAGCAGATCTCTGTCACTTCAACTGGAGACATCTTCACATGTCAGAGAGTGTCACCACCCTCTGGGAGGGTAGAGGAGGGAAATGGTTTCTTTATACCAGAAGCCCAGCCCACAGGACCCATTCTAGTTGTCCTGGTCCACACGGCCTCAAAACCGTTATCCCCCAGCACTGTCATCCATGCTCACAATCGAAAAGAGAATTCATGTACTCATGGGACAGAGCGAATTTCCATCTTCTTCCAAAGGTCAAATCTCCTCAAGCATTACTTTCTGAAATAGTCTTCAATTATCTTTAATCAACTGACAGAATCACTTTTTTCTAAACTACTTAGACTACCAAACCCATTTCCATCTGAAAGACCAAAACTTTTAGCATATAAATGCACTTTCTAGTCTTATTCAGAACATTTTGCCAATTTTTTTTTCTCTGGAGACAGGGTCTTGCTTTATCACCCAGGCTGGAGTGCAGTAGCACGAGCTCAGTTCATTGAAGCCCGACCTCCTGGGCTCAGCAATCCTCCAGCCTTAGCCCCCCAAGTAGCTGGGACTATAGGCATGTACTACCATACTCAGCTAATTTTTGTTTTGTTTTGTTTTTGAGATGCAGTCCCACTCTGTCACCCAGGCTGGAGTGTAATGGTGTGGTCTCAGTTCACTGCAACCTCTGCCTCCTGGGTTCAGGCGATTCTCCTGTCTCAGCCTCCCAAGTAGCTGGGACTATAGGTGCGTGTCACCATACCTAGCTAATTTTTGTATTTTTAGTAGAGACAGGGTTTCACTATGTTGGCCAGGCTAGTCTTAAACTCCTGACCTCGTGATCCACCCACCTCGGCCTCCAAAAGTGCTGGGGTTACAGGCGTGAGCCACCTCGCCAAGCCTAAATTTTTTAATTTTTTACATAGGTGAGGTTTTGCCATGTTGCCCAGGCTGGTCTCGAACTCCTGGGCTCAAGCAATCTGCCCGCCTTGGCCTCTCAAACTGCTGGGATTACAGGCGTGATCCACCATGCCCAACCGCCAATTTTTACAAGGCTTTTAAGCAACCTTAACTTTGGTGGGAATGCAGACAGCTTGTACCTCTGTATCCTGATGATGCACGACTACCAGGTTGTCTACCACGTTCAGGGCAAACTTTCCCGTCCTATTTAACTTCAATATGTGCATCTTTTTACAGGCACCTTCTCTGTAGGATGAAAGAAAGAAAAAAAGCAGATCAACAAGCTGCAGTTCACATTTTAAAATCACAGAGAGAGGGGAAACAAAGCATGAACTCTACCGTGGTAGATGATAGAGGACCACCTCCGCTCCTGTGCTGTTGGAGGTCCGAGAATGATGCCTCAAGAAGAGAACATATAGCTGCCCATATCTAATTAGAGAACAAAGAGACATAAATCACATCTGGCCATCAAAATTCCTTTCTTCTAACTGGCATCACAGTTAAGTGAATTATGAGATATTCACTTAATAGAATATTTTGCTGCCAACAAAAATATTTATAAAGAAAGTGCAGTTACTCAAAGTCTAATATAAAGTTAAATAAAAAAGAGAACACACACTACACATAGCTTGATCATAATCTTTTAAAAGAAAACCCCAAACCTAAGCATAGAGTCTAAAATGATTGGAAAGACACGTTAATAGTTATCCTTGAGTGATATGCCAAGTTTATTTCCTTCTCCTGTTTTCAAAGCTTTGTATAATGAATACATATTCCTTAATAACAAGAAAATATAATCACTATTTTTTTTTTCATTTTTTAGAGACAGGGTCTCCCTCTGTCATCCAGGTTGGAACGCAGTGGTGCAACCACAGCTCACTGCAACCTCCAACTGCTAGGCTTACGCGATCTCCCTCACCTCAGCCTCCCCAGTAGCTAGGACTACATGCATGTACCACCATGCCTACCTAATTTTTAAATTTTTTGTAGAAATGGGGTCTCACTTGCCCAGGCTGGTCTTGAACTTCTGGCCTCAAGGCGATCCTCCTGCCTTGGCCTCCCCAGTCGCTGGTATTACAGGTGTATGCCACCATGCTCAGCCTTTGCTACTTATTTTTATGAAGTGCCATCTAATAAATGTTGCTGTGAATAGCTCCTGAATGCATATGCTAGTCCAGTGGTAAACTCTATGCTGGCCTGCCCAGGGACGAAGAGGAGACCAAGATGGGAGGGAACAGGACCCCACCTCCACTTCAGCCAGGACTGCTCTCACTTTATCTGCTATCTAAACAGGAATGCTGGCTGGACACGGTGACTCATGCCTATAAACCCAGCCCTTTGGGAGGCCAAGGCGAGAGGATCACCTGAGCCTAGGAGTTCAAGACCAGCCTGGGCAACATGGCAAAATCCCATCTCTTCAGAAAATATAAAAGTTATGCAGATATGGTGGCATGCGCCTGTAGTCCCAGCTACTCGGGAGGCTGAGGCGGGAGAATTGCTTGAACCTGGGAGGCAGAAGTTGCAGTGATCCGAAATTGCAACACTGCACTCCAGCCTGGGCCCCAGAGCAAGATTCTCCAAAAAAAAATTTTAAAAATAAACAGGGATGCCACAGAAGAGTACCTTTAAACAAAAAAGAAATAAAGAAAAGAGCAATATACTAACTACTAAAAAGTTTGAAAGTTTGGAAACCACTGTTTTAGGACACAGAAGAATCAGAAGTAAATTAGAAGCAAAATTTTGACTATTGTCGAATCAGAGATACAGGCATATGGGAGTTCTTTTTATTAGTATCTATTGGGTGCTTAAAATTTTCATTACAAAGTTTAAAAACTGAGATATCCACTTTTGCAAATAAAAATATACCTCTGTATATAAGTAATTCAGTTCCATGTTTGTTAGATAAATATCTCAATCTATTTTCTTATTTAGAACAATTATGATTTAACTTAGCTTAAAAAAAAAACTTGGCTGGGCACAGTGGCTCATGGGAGGCCAAGGCAGGTGGATCACCTGAGATAAGAAGTTCGAGACCAGCCTGGCCAACATGGCAAAACCCTGTCTCTACCAAAAAAACAAAGATTAGCCAGACAAAGTGGCACACGCCTGTAGTCCCAGCTTCTTGGAAGGCTGAAGCAGGAGAATTGCTTGAGCCTGGGAGGCAGAGGCTGCAGTGAGCGGAGACTGCACCACTGCATTCCAGCCTGTGTGACAGAGTGAGACTCTGTCTCAAAAGAAAAAAATAAATTCTAAAAGATACTAACAAATAAATCAGTCAGTGTTGTTTTATCAGGCTAGAAAAGTAAAGGAATTCCTTAGCATCACAAAGCTGATCAAATTAAAAAGACTGCAGGCTATGTTCACAGAATCTAGATACTGAATACCCAGGACAAGGGGAGTCCTCCTCATGTGTTCTAAGGGTCAGGGCATCACAGTGGAGCTTGTAACACACTTCTTCTATTATTTATATTACTGAAAGCAATCACAGGATGGTAGTCCCTCTGACACAGACGTACATGGTGGCCATTGCAATGTCTCTTTCGGAAAGGCTGGGTTTCGTTGACTTAGGTGCAGCTGGTAATTCAATCTCAAATTTGGGCAGCTTTGACATAGTGCCAGCCTGTTTAGGGGGAAAAAAAGTTTTAGGAAAAACTTATTAAACCCCTTGTTTCACCATTCCCTATGTAAAATCAACAAAGATAAACACAGACTTCATCTTTTGCACCATCCCCTGAGGCCTCTCACAGCCTCTGCCTGCATAGCACAGAATGGCTCCAGAAGCTGAAGGGTGCACAGACTGCCCTCTAGTGGTCAGAGTGGTAACATTACGGTTGGAGGAAACTGTCCCTAAACTGCTTGACACATTAGAATGCTATAGCAACGGGAGACAAGAGGGGAAAGGTGGTGTTTTCAGGAGAAGCTTCCTCTTACCCTAAAGTGAAAAGGCTGCAGGACATTCTCCAGGACCGTGGTAGACAGCAAGATTACAGCACTCTCGGGGCAGTACATGTACCAGTTCACATTGAGATTGTGGCTCTTCAAGAGTTTCAGGCTCCGTTTCTCTGGTAATACCTGAAGCAATGTTTAAGAAACAGGATCTTCATTTAAAAAAACAGCAAACTACTCCCAGCACTTTGGAAGGCCGAGGTGGGCGGATCACCTGAGGTAAGAAGTTCGAGACCAGCTTGGACAAAATGGTAAAACCCCATCTCTACTAAAAATACAAAAGGTAGCCGGGTGTGGTGGTACACACCTGTAATCCCAGCTACTCTGGAGGCTGAGACACGAGAATTGTTTGAACCTGGTAGGCGGAGGTTGCAATGAGCTGAGATCGCAGCATCACACTCCAGCCTGGGTGAGAGAGTGAGACTCAGTCTCAAAAAATAAATAAACAAACAGCAAACTGTCAGAAGATTGTTATAGTGCACTCTAAGAATAAAAAGCAGAAGAAACCCACTAAAGGAAATGAACATTCTTATGTGTACTTATTACACCTACTACTTAATTAGCCCTATGCTTGGTGCTTTACAGAGACTCTTAACTCATTTACTCTTTGCCACAATTGAGAGATGGGCATCACTGGCCCTATTAGCCAGATGAGAAACAAGCCTCCAAGTGTGAGTTAGCAAATCTGCCACTTAACAAAGCAATTATAGCCTGTGCAGGCTGTTTCCTTCCAAAATCCGTGTCTGTGCCTCCACATGCTTGGACACCATATACCTGAGAGCAAGGCACAACAAAATTCTCCTTCATCCAGGAAATGGCCAAAAGAAATCGACACCTCCAGGACCCTGTGGATTAAGTCAGCCACCTTCCAGCCCACAGCAGATCTGCCTTCTGCTTGGCCTCCATCTAATCTCCAGTCTACAATGGGCCTGGGAGGAGCTCCCTTTTTCTAGCAGCATGTCTTCATAAGACTGCATACAAATGCAGAGCTTTATAATCAAGGCACATTTTAAACATACTCTAAATATTCTGATATTGCAGAATACTGTATAGAGCCCCCAAGACATTGTTGCTCATGGTACATTGCACTGAAGAACTGCTGTGCAGGTCAGAGGTAGGAGCTGTGAGCTTCTTAATAACTATAATAATTAGGATGTGCTAAAGTCTTCTTTCTTTTTAACTTTTTTCTTGAAGATCTGAAGACCATCTAGGTAACCTTAAGGTATGCTTTCCCACTGCAGAAAACAGAAAGACTTTTAAATGATTCCCGTAAGAAACTCCTCCATAAAGCAAGTCACCCTTTCCATGCAATCACATGCACAAAATTCTATTTCTGTGTGTATGGAATTTGCCTAAAGTTTAAAGTTCTCCTGTTGGTCATTACAAAGATTTTTTTTTTTTTTTGAGACAGAGTTTCGCTCTTGTCACTCAGGCTGGAGTGCAATGACACAATCTCAGCTCACTGCAACCTCCACCTCAAAGATTCAAGAGATCCTCCTGCCTCAGTCTCCAGAGTAGCTGGTATTACAGGTGCCCACCACACACATGGCTAATTTTTGTGTTTTTACTAGAGATGGGTTTTCATCTAGCATGTTGTCCAGGCTGGTCTCAAATTCCTGACCTCAGATGATCTGCTCACCTCAGCCTCCCAAAGTGCTGGGATTACAGGCATGAGCCACCATGCCAGCCCAATCACTGCTAAGATTTTGATGATGAACTTACAGCAAAGCACCATGGCATTAACACACAGGTGTATTTTCTCTATCCATACATGCTAAATTATATTGCTTTCATTAGGTCAACAAAATTAAAACCCGAAAGAACTCTTAACACCCTCTAAATTAGTTCAACTTAGAGCTATCAGCAGCACACTCAATAGGTCAGGAAGCTGGAACAGATGAAAAGAAACAGGCAGGTGCATCAAAGGATGCACCTTTCCAGAGTGGAAAGGCAACCTCCAGATCCAGAGAAAATATGTGGAAATCGTATCGCCAAGGTGTTAATATCAGAATACATAAAAAACTGTAATTCAACAAATAATAATTTGATTTTTAAAATAGCACAATGCCAGGCACGGTGGCTCACACCTGTAATCCCAGCACTTTGGGAGGCTGAGGCAGGCAGACCAACTGAGGTGGGGAGTTCAAGACCAGCCTGACAAACATGGAGAAACCCTGACTCTACAAAAAATACAAAATTAGCCAGGCGTGGTCGCGCATGCCTGTGATCCCAGTTATTTGGGAGGCTGAGGCAGGAAAATCGCTTGAACCCAGGAGGTAGAGGCTGCGTTGAGCTGGGGTCTCAAAAAAAACAAAAAACAAAACAAAACATAGGCACAATGACCTGAATCAGTCATTTCTCCAAAGACGATACACAAAGTGGCCAACACACACACACACCAAAGTGCTCAATATCACTAATCAGCAAAGAACACAAATCAAAACCACAATTAGGATGGCTACTATCCAAAAAAAAAAAAAACCCAAAATAGCAAGCGTCGCTGAGGATATGGAGAAAGTGGGACCCTTGTACACTTGGAGGGATTACAAAATGGTGTAACTGCTATGGAAAACAGTATAGCAGTTCCCTCAGAAATTAAGAAAGAGACCTACCAGCAATCCCACTCTGGGTATAAATCTAAAAAAACTGAAAACAGGATCTTGAAGAGATATCTGCATACCCATATTGAACCAGCACTATTTCCTCTAGGAACACAGTGGGAAATTAAAAAATAAAATACATACAATAAATAAATAAAAAGTGAACCATCACTATTTACAATGGCCAAGAGGTGGAAGCAACCTAAATGTCCCTCAACAGATGAATGGAGAAGACAAATGTGGTGTATACACACAATGTCGTATTATAAAGGAAACCCTATCACACGTTTTGGTATGGGGGAACCTTGAGGACATTATGGTAGATGAAATAAGTCAATTACAAAGGGACAAATACTGTATAACTTCACTTATATGAAGTATAAAAAGTAGTTATATTCAGTCGGGCATGGTGGCTCACACCTGTAATCTCAGCACTTTGGGAGGCTGAGGTGGGCAAATCACCTGAGGTCAGGAGTCCAAGACCAGCCTGGCCAACAGGCTGAAACCCCATCTCTACCAAAAATACAAAAATTACCCAGGTGTGGTGGTGCACACCTGTAATCCCAGCTACTCAGGAGGCTGAGACAGGAGAATGGCTTGAACCCAGGAGGCAGAGGTCACAGTGAACCAAGATCACACCAATGCACTCCAGCCTGGGCAATAGAGTGAGACTCCACCTCAAAAAAAAACAAGTAGTCAAATTCATTAAAACAGAAAGTAAAATACAGATTGTTGGGGCTGGGGGAAGGGATAAGGAGTGTTGTTTACTGGATACAGTTTCGGTTTCCCAAAATGAAAAAGGTTCTGGAGCTATTTCATAACAATGTGAATGAATATACCTAATACTACTGAACTTTACACTTAAAAAGTTAAGATGATAAATGTTATATGCTTTTTGTTACCACAGTAAAAAACACTTTTTTGGCCACACAGAGTAGCTCATGCCCATAAATCCCAGCACTTTGGGAGGCCCAGGAGGGAGAATGGCTTGAGCCTAGGAGTTCAAGACCAGTCTAGGCAACATAGCAAGACCTCATCTCTACAAACAAAAAATGAAAAAAACAATTAGTTGAGCATGCTGGCACACACCTGTGGTTCCAGCTACTCAGGAGGCTGAGGTGGAAGGACTACTTGAGGTTAGGAGGTCAAGGCAGTGAGCTGTGATTGTACCACTGTACTCCAGCCTGGGTGAGAGAGAGAGATCCTGTCTCAAAATAATTACAAAATAAAAAAATTTTAAGAGGCAGTTCACAGAAGGAAATACAAATGGACAATATACAAATGAAAAGACGCTTACTTCCCTACTAATGTAAAAGGCAAATTAATATGTCTTTTGGCTGGGCGTGGTGGCTCACACCTGTAATCCCAGCACTTTGGGAGGCCAAGATGGGTGGATCATTTGAGGTCAGGAGTTCAAGACCAGTCTAGCCAACACAGTGAAACTCCACCTCTACTAAAAATACAAAAATTAGCCAGGCGTGGTGGTGTGCACCTGCAGTCCCAGCTACTTGGGAGGCTGAGGCAAGAGAATCACTTGAACCCAGGAGGTGGAGGTTGCCATGAGCCAAGATTGTACCACTGCACTCCAGCCCAGGAGACAGAGTGAAATTCTTTCTCAAATAAAGTCTTTCTACCTTTCAGATTGGCAAATGTCTATAGACTGACAATATCCAGCTCTCCCAAAGGTATGAAAAGCAGAAATTCCTATATTGCTAGTGAAAATGCACGTCTAGAAGAAATGTGGTGATATCAGTTTAGCTTTTCAGATGTTCATACCCATACCGCAATTTCTCCTCTAAGAACTGCCTCACCCAAGAACATAAAGAAGTATGTACGAGCATGTTACCGAAGGGTTATTTGTAATCACAAAAAAGGGAAAACCAGCCAATGTCCAGTAACAAGAAAATGGTTAAGCTGCAGTCCATCCATACAGTGGAATACCAGCCAGGCAGAATAAAATATAGAATGATGTCCAAGATCCACTTTGGATAAAGCAAAAAAAAAGAAACAGGTGCCAAAGTTTATATACAACATTCCCCTTTTTGTTAAAAAGAAGTTTGTATGTATTTTTTTTAATTGCCAGATGCAGTTGCTCATGCCTGTAATCCCAGCACTTTAGGAGGCCGAGGTGGGTGGATCACCTGAGGTTGGGAGTTCAAGACTAGCCTGACCAACATGGAGAAACCCCGTCTCTACTAAAAATACAAAACTAGCCAGGCATGGTGGCACATGCCTGTAATCCTAGCTATACGGGAGGCTGAGGCAGGGGAATCACTTGAACCTGGGAGGCAGAGGTTGTGGTGAGCCAAGATCGTGCCATTGCACTCCAGCCTGGGCAACAAGAGCAAAACTCTGTCTCAAAAGAAAAAAAAAATGGGAGGATTATGTACCAAACAGTTCACAATAATTATTTCTAGGGGTTACAGGGAGTTTTTGCTTTCCATATTATATACCTCGCAAGGTTTGAATGTTTCCTTTTTTGGTTTGTTTTTTTTTAAGCTTTTATCTTAGGTTCAGGGGTAGATGTGAAGGTTTGTTACACAGGTAAACTCGCGTCATGGGGATTTGTGGTACAGATTATTTCATCATCACCCAGGTATTAAGTCCAGTACCCAATAGTTACCTTTTCTATTGCTCTCCCTCCTCCCACCTTCCCTGCTCAAGTAGACCCCGGTGTCTGTTATTTCCTTCTTTGTAGTTCGTTAAGTTCTTATCATTTAGTTCCCATTTAGAAGTGAGAACATGCTGTCTTTGGTTTTCTGTTCCTGTGTTAGTTTGTTAAGGATGATGGCCTCCACCTCCATCCATGTTCCCACAAAAAACATAATCTTGTTCATTTTTATGGCTGCATAGTATTCCATGGTATATACGTACCACATTTTCTTTATCCAATCTGTCACTGATGGGCATTTAGGTTGATTCCACGTCTTTGATATTGTGAACAGTGCTGCAATGAATATTCATGTGCATGTGTCTTTATGGCAGAATAATTTATATTCCTCTGCATATATACCCAGTAATAGGACTGCTAGGTCAAACGACAGCTCTGCTTTTAGCTGTCTGAGGAATCACCATACTGTTTTCCACAACGATTGAACTAATTTACGCTCCCAGCAACAGTGTATAAGGGTTCCCTTATCTCCACAAATTCGCCAGCATCTATTATTCTTTGACTTTTTGATAATAGCCATGCTGACTGGTGTGAGATGGTATCTCATTGTGGTTTCGATTTCCATTTCTCTAATAACCAGTGATGTTGAGCTTTTTAATATGCTTGTTGGTCACATATATGTCTTCTTTTGAAATGTGTCTGTTCATGTCCTTTGCCCACCTATTTTTTTTTTTTTTTTGAGACAGAGTCTTGTTTGCTGCCCAGGCTGGAGTGCAGTGGCACCATCTCAGCTCACTGCAACTTCCGCCTCTTGGGTTAAAGCGATTCTCCCACCTCAGCCACCCTAGTAGCTGGGATTACAGGTGCCTGCCACCATACCTGGCTAATTTTTGCGTTTTTAATAGAGACAGTGTTTTGCCATGTTGGCCAGGCTGGTCTCAAACTCCTGACCTCAGGTAATCCACCAGCTTCAGCCTCCCAATGTGCTGTGATTACAGGCATGAGCCACCACACGTGGCCTTTGCCCACTTTTTAATGTAGTTTTTTTGAGATAGGGTCTCACTTTGTCATCCAGGCTGGAGTACAGTGGTGTGATCTTGGCTCATGCAACTTCCCACCTCCCAGGCTCAAGCAGTCCTCCCACTTCAGCCTCCTAAGTAGCTGGGACTACAGGCACACACCACCACACCTGGCTAATATTTGGTATTTTTTTGTAGATAAGAGATTTCGTCATGTTTCCCTGGCTGGTCTCAAACTCCAGGACTGAGGCCATCTGTCCACTTCAACCTTCCAAAGTGCTAGGATTACAGGCACGAGGCACCAAACCCATTTTTTTTTTAAATGTATTACTTGTAATTAGGAAAATTAAATAAATAAAATCCCCTAAAGCTGGGTGCCGCAGCTCATGTCTGTAATCCTGGCACTTTGGAAGGCCAAGGCAGGAGTTGAGGTCAGGAATCTGAAACCAGCCTGGGCAACATAGCGAGACTTCGTCTCTATAAAAAAATTTAAAAATTGGCCAGGCATAGTGGTACATGCCTGTAGTCCCACCTACTCAGGAGGCTGAGGCGGGAGGATTGCTTGAGCCCAGGAGTTTGAGATTACAGTGAGCCATGATGATGCCACTGCACTGCAGCCTGGGCAACAGAGGAAGATTTCACCTCTAAAAAATGTTTAATTCAGTACTGAATTCAAAAGGCTGCCAGGCTGCTATCACTGAACTTTTACCTACAAACATAAATGATAAACATAATACCTGGTAAAATTCGATTCCTTGATCTGTTATGAAGACAATCTCAGTAGAACTAGTCCAGCAGAATCCTAGAATGTTGGCATTCTTAGTCTAGGAAAAATTTTTTAAAATATTTATAATTAATAAGAAAAAACATATATAAGTCTCTTCAAAAGCTTAACATGCTGTGGACTTTGTCACTCTTTAATGAAAATTCCCCGGAATGTTTACTAATTAACAAAACAAATTTTCTTTTAAATACAATGTTTCTGATTTTTGCCCATAACTCTTCATTCAAGAACGTAAATCTGAATTCCTTCTACTAAACAGAACAGGGGAAGTCTGTGTTTTAATGAAAGGTAACCTGCCAGAGCTCACAGATAGCAGCTTCTACCTCCAGGAATCACCATACTGCTGACATTCTTAGTCACCCACATTTTAAAAACTCTTATTATAAACGTACAAAGGCCTATAGTCTTTAGCGAGTGTTTACCACAATGGGTTGAGGACCCTGAGACACACACCCAACTTGCTTGAGGGTAGGCAGGGCTGAGCAGGGTTGGGCTGAGGGCCTCTTCATACGGGGCCACAGCAGGGCAGAGAATAGTTCAGTGGTGGGGATGCACTTTTCCTCACTGAAGAGCCCACCCCGAACTCTGTTTACCAAAACAGTCACAAAGATGCAGAAAGCGCCCGGGGTGCCACACTGCCACTTTTAGCTCAGTTCCCTCTAGCCTAGTCTACTACACCCAGCAAATCTAATTAATGTGGATTAGAATCAACACCTGGGGGAAGAAAGAAGGAGTAAGGACAAGACAAAGACAACAAATTGAGGAAAGGAAACACCAGGAAACAGAAGAAATTCCTCACCAAAAACCTCCATCCCAGGTGGCTGTGAGGGACCCCAGGGCTGAAACCCAGATGTGCTGTTGGCCCAGTGAGGAGAAAAAGGGCAAGACAGACGACAGCCCCCGAGGGCTAGCACTGCTGGGTGTTCACCACGTGTCATCCACTGAACCCTCCCCGCTCCAAAGGAACAAGCTTTCAAACTTAGAAAACTGTCCTATGTCACGGAGCAAACACCCGGCCTGACTCCAGTTTTGGAATCAGCATGAGGCACAGTCTGACTTCAAGTCTGTGCTCCCAAGGCCCCGATACCCAGCTCTCCATCACATAACCCAGCTCAACACCACTGACGCCAGCAGCTGAGAAAGGGCCTGGGGCCATACCTTGCACTCCTGTGTGTATTCCAGCTGGGAATTATCAGGGATAAAGTTACAAAAATCCTGAAAGAACAAACACACACACACACACACACAGATTTGGATTAGGCAGCATACTGCCAACCTACGCTGACATACTACAAGACAAGAAAAAAATAAGTATTAACTTAAAAAGTGACCAGAAAATAACTGAAAAAAACCCAAACACAGGAAAGATAAAAAGACCAATTCGGATAATCTGCCTCCTTAACAGTATCAGGTTTACAATTCAATTTTTTTTTAAGTTAATACAAATATTCAGTTAGAGTTTAGTAACTCCTTCTGAAAATTCAAAAGGATGTCAGAGAAATGTGTTGCTGCACTTACTAAAAGGCTTCCCCAAGACTTCCCCAAGGCTTCCCCCAAGACACTTAAAACTGATGGAAGAAACTAGTCAAGGATGCTGCCTGTTTCTAACGGCCTTCTCTCTACTCTACAAAAGACAATGATGAACATTTACAAGCACTAAAGTGCCTGTAGGCTGCTCCAACTTGGAGTATCCGCTCCTATCAGATTTAGCACTCAGAAATCAGAGATGAGAAGGCTAATTCACAAAGTAGCCAAAAATATACCTCACATATTCTATGCTGCTAGCTCTCAAGCAATACAAAAGACACATGAAGTTCCACATTACTTTTAAAAAAATTTTAAGGGAGACTGAGGTGGGAAGATCACTTGAGCCTGAGAGATTGAGGCTGCAGTGAGCGGAGATCACATCACTGCACTCCAGCCTGGGCAAGAAAGAAAGACTGGCTTAAAAAAAATGTTTTACTTAATTTCAAAATCACACTAGTTATTTTTTAAACCACTCAAATGTCTTTTTCGTTTCCGAAGGCTCTGATACAATGCAACATAGCTATACCTTTCACAACAATAAGATAATAAAAGTTTCCTTTAACACTGCAATTTTGCAATTCCCTCTCTCCCAAATGTATTTCTAATGCCCTTTAACGCTATATTTTAAAGGTAAGTCTTACCACAGTCTTTGAGGTCCTCTGAACAGCCAATATCTTATTTTCTAAGGAAAACTTAATGCATTTCACTTCTCCTTTGTCATCCATTCTTAAGAAGAAAGAATGTGTTAGTAGTTAAATGAATTCTAGCTACTATCATTTACAGAAAAGACAAAAGACACAACCTATATTCAGGAGGCAGCAAATTCTAGTCTAACATTAAAATTATGTTTCTGAAGTCATCAATAGGACCTCGTTTCAAACTACCAAATCCAACTGGAAAACAACTTGCTGGGAAAACTTACAGTATTATGAGTAACAAGTGATTGAAGAATTGAGATCACATGTACGTGTCACCTGAGACACCTGAGAACTGTTCTAACGTAAGTAACTACAGACTCACACGGGAGCCTTCTCCATGTCTGCTGTTTCTCTCTCTCACAGCAAAGCTTCTGGAAAGAAGCATCTACTCGTGCATCTCACAGCTCATTCATTATGCAGCCCTGTGATGCACCAGAACGGCTCCACTACAGTGTCTCATGACCGCCTCAGACCGATGTTAAAAAGTGAACTCGGCGGGGCACAGTGGCCTACACCTGTAATCCCAGCACCGTGAGAGGACGAAGCAGGAGGATCACAGGAGTTCCCAGCCTCGGCAATACAGTGAGACCCCGTCTCTATTCAAATATATACTTTTTTGAATTAAAAATTCATTTTAAAAAAGCAAACTCAAGGGACAGATTACAGAGGGGCTCAAGGGAATTTTTCGGGGTCTGAACATGCTCACTGCCTTGATTGTGGTGATGGTTTCATGGGTACATACATGTCAAAACTTTCAGATTATATAATATTAAGTGTGCACAGTTTATTATGTGCCAACTATGCCTCAATAAAGCTGCTTTTAAAAATCTTTTTTTTTTTTTTAAGACAGAGTCTTGTTCTGTCATCCAGGCTAGAGTGCAGTGGCACAATCTCAGCTCACTGCAATCTCCGCCTCTCTGGTTCAAGTGATTACTTGAAATATCAGGAAATGGGAAAAAAAACTCCTCACCAAAAACCTCCATTCCAGGTGGCTATGAGGGATCCCAGGGCTGAGACCCAGATGTGCTGTCGGCCCAGTGAGGAGAAAAAGGGCAAGACAGACGACAGCCCCCAAGCAGGCGGGATTACAGGTGCGTGCCACCACAACTGGCTAATTTTTGTATTTTTAGTAAAGATGGGGTTTCACCATATTGGCCAGGCTGGTCTCGAACTCCTGACCTCAGGTGATCCACCTGCCTCCGCCTCCCAAAGTGCTGGGATTACAGGCATGAGCCACTGTGTCCTGCCTAAAAACTCTTTTTAAGTTAAATTCAGTACCTTCTCCCCATAAACTTCTCAGAGTCCCCCGTCTAGATTATCATGGGCTCACTCTCCTTTTCCATACCCAACCAACCCCCTAGTCTTACCAGAGACCAATCTTAACGAAGTATCCCTTGATCGCCTATGTAATGCCACTCTACACCACCAGAGCTCTGGTCTTCACCAGGCCTGGCTCATCTGACTGCTACTCTTCGTGGTATCCCTAACTCTGACAGGCTCCCAACTAAGCCAGCCTCCATGCTGTGAACAGAATGATCTTTCCAAACACTGACAGGATCATCATGATCATCCCATACCCCACCTGACAAGTTTCAATAACAAGATAAAGCTCTAACTCCATAGGGGAATATGTAAGGTTCAAGTTGGCCCCTGCCAGAGGCCACACCACCACCATTTCCTCTTCCCTGTAGAGACACCTCGTGTAACCTTGAGTTACACAGACCCTGAGTTACCCAAAACATCATGCTCACTCCCCATCCATACTTTAAAACCTTGCTCAGGCTAGGTACAGTGGCTCACACCTGCAATCCTAGCACTGTGGGGGGCCAAAGTGGGCAGATCACTTGAGGTCGGGAGTTCAAAACCAGCCTGGTCAACATGCTGAAATCCCGTCTCTACTAAAAATACAAAAAAATTAGCAGGACATAGTGGCAAGTGCCTGTAATCCCAACTACTTGGGAGGCTGAGGCAGGAGAATCACTTGAACCTGAGAGGCAGAAGTTGCAGGGAGCCAAGAACCAGCAACTGCACTCCAGCATGGGCATCAGAGCCAGACTCCGTCATGACATAAATAAAATAAAACATAAAATAAATTAAACCTTGCTCAACGGCTGCCTCCCTTCTGAGGCCCTCCCACTCCTGGGCAAAGGTCTTCCCTAGGCCATCCCAAGATAAACAAAGCATCTCTTCTGCAGTCTCACGTTCTGAACACAGCTCTATTATAGCACTTATCACAGTGAATAGCATTTGCCTCCCACACTAAATTTATGAGCTCTCCACAAGGGACCAGACGAATTTAAAGTCCTCACATGCCAGGTGTCTAGCACACAGGCTGCAGTATTTGCCCAAGGTATGATAATAAAAGAAAAAGCTTGATGCATGTTCTACTTCAAAGACAGTTTCCCATCCAGGTGCAGTGGCTCACGCCTGTAATCCCAGCAATTTGGGAGGCCAAGGTGGGCGGACCACTTGAGGTCAGGAGTTCAACATCAGCCTGGCCAACATGTGAAACCCCATCTCTACAAAAAAATTTAAAAATGCCGGGTGCAGTGGCTCACGCCTGTAATCCCAGCACTTTGGGAGGCCAAGGCGGGTGGATCACGAGGTCAGGAGATCGAGGTCATCCTGGCTAACGTGGTGAAACCCTGTCTCTAAAAGAGAAAAAACAAAAAACAAAAATTAGCCGGGCATGGTGGTGGGTGCTTATAATCCCAGCTACTTGAGAGGCAGAGATACCAGAATTGCTTGAACCCAGGAGGCAGAGGTTGCAGTGAGCAGAGATTGCACCACTGTCACTCCAGCCTTGGGAGCACAAGGAGGCTCCCTCAACAACAACAACAAAAAAAAAAAGGGGACAGTTTCCCATTAACGAAGGCCAACAGTAAAATTTATTAAGTCACCACTCAATTGAGGGCCTACATTGTACTTTTTCACCTTCTGTAAACACCAGCTTTAAGGTGGCCAGTTTATCATCCAAATTGAGACACTTCGGAAAGTGAAAGGGGCTACTACTGATCATTACACCTGTTCAACGGTGCGAACTGGGACCATGCAGTCACCTTAAGTATAGTGGAAGCCATGATTTTCTTGTATTATTACATGAGAAACAAGGATTCTCCTCCACCTGCCACTGTAGAATGACCTGGGCTAAAGAAATGAAGGCCTTCCTCTGTCAACAAACCAGAAATGGGCACATCATTACACTGACTTGTTAATTTTCAGTGCCGGGAAGTGGATGCCCCACTTTTGAAGTATTTGGCTCCCAAATCAACTGCTCCAGATATTCCACTCTGTCAAGAGGTGCTAGGATGTGTCGCCAAGACTTTCCCTATAGACAGGGATTCCACGTGAGCACACACACTTCAGACCTCTTAGGGCAGTCCAATGACAATATTATAAAAAACCTTTTGAATTAGAAAAACACTATTCTGTTTACATGATAAAATGATCTGAAAGTGTCTATACCGTTACCTAAATGAGATGGGATTCCTATCATCTGGGCCTTTAACTACCACACCAGTAGCTCCACCAGATCGAACAGCAAAAACCTGAGAGGGAAAAGCAGCAAGGTTAATAGTCTGAACTCTGAAAGGATCTAAACTCATAAGCCAACCCGCAAGCGATTATTTCTGCAATATCCCACCCTCGGTTCAACTGAAGTAATACGGTACATATGAAGGTACAGACATTTGGCTGTTCATGTGAATTTTAAAAAACAAGAGACGAGAACGAAAAGGCTGCCACTGCAACTGTGGCCCACCGTGCCGGGTCCCCGAGGTTGCAAGTTCTAAGGCTGATGCACTTGAAGTACAGTCTTCTCCCGCTTTACAAAATTCCGAAGAAAATGAAAATCTCAACCTCTAAACCCTGACTGTGAGAGTAACTAACGACAAAGATAACAAAAGAAGCCTAGATAAGACGGGCGCGCCAACAGTTGAGACACCGGTCACGGGGTCACTCCGTCAGCGTTGAGGGCTCGGGAGTCCAGCCCCGGGGTCACTTGCGAGGACACCTGGCCTTGGCGGAGCCCACCCAACAAGGAAGGAGCGCGCGCCGTCTCCTGCGCTGAGACGGGACGGGACAGGAGGGGACGCTCGGGCCCGGTAGCGCGAGACCGGCCTCGCGCGTCCACGACCTCAGCAGGGCCGCGCGGAGGAGGAAGGCGCGGGCTCGCCGGACCTGCTTGTTGGCCTCATCGAAGAAGACGCAGTTGACAGGGTTCGCCTTCTCGAATTGTACCGGCCGCTCGCACAGCTCCAGGTAGTAGTCCTCCTCGCCCATGGCGGGCGCCGCGGTGGCTGTGGAGGCCCCGGGGGCGGTCGCCAGCGTAGAGCAGAGCGCGCGGTGGAGCCCAGCGCGCGTGGAACCCAGCCCGGACTACCGCGGTGCTGGCGGCGGCAGCGGCAGCTGCGAGTCTGGGCCCGGCGCGGACGCTACTTCCTGGTGCTACGCCCCCACCCCGCCCACCACGTGACCCGCGGCCCTCTGCACTTAAACGGGCAGACTCTGGCTGCGTAGGGGCCCACCGACAGTAACCACGCCCCGTCTGGCTCGTGAGGCTCCTCCCTTTTTCCCGAGGGCGGGAGGAGCGCGGCGGCGTGACCCGGAAGCCCGCCTGGTGCAGCGCGGACCGAGGGCCTCTAGGCAGCCAACCCTACACTTCTCCGGGTTCCTGCGCGCGGCTCGGTCGCCCCTGCCCCAACCTGTCCCGCAGCGTGGGACCGTCCCCGGTCTAGAAAAAGCTCCACCTTGCTTTAAGGAGAATTTCCCGAGCGCCTCCCGCGGCAGGGTTCCCGCCTCTGGGAATTTCGTCTGGGAGAAGGGGCTGAAGGCTCGCTGAGCAGGTGCGGGGGCGCGGGAGGCCGTCTCCAACCTCCTCGGCGCTTCTGTGGGCTCTTCCGCTGGAGCCAGAAACCGAATTGCCAAGAGGCAGATAAACAAGACAAAAGCATACACACTTTGTTTGTTTTTCATGGGGGATCTTCAAAAGAGTGAGGTCTGAAGACGTGGCCAAAGCAAGATGCTTTTATACTTTTTAGACAAAGAATGATGTATTTGAGAAAAAGCACAAAAGGAACCTGGCTAGGGGCGATACATTTCTAAGGGAGTCAGTAGGAGAAATACTGGGGGGTTGTAAAACTAATGGAAGATAACGGTTACTTGGGAAGTTCATGTATTCAGGTCCATTACAGCCCCCAACTCCCAGTCTCTGGTGATAAGGGCTATTTTCTGGCCCAGGTACAGAGAGGGTACTGCTCCCAGAGGAATCTTAATGGCTTCTTCCCTGTAGGAAAAGACAGGACATCTATCCCTCTATGAAACTACAGTTTCTCCAGTGTTTTCAACTCAATATACCAATTTTTGGACGTATTTTGGGATAGCACATGCTTCACTCCTTCATAGTAACAGGAAAACCTAATTTAGATTGTGGGTCAGCAAGCCTTTTGACTTGGTAAGAAACATAAAAGTTACCATGCTAACCCTTCTTTTTTTTTGTTTGTTTCAGAGACAGAGCCTCTCTCTGCCCAGGCTAGAGTGCAATGGTACAATCACAGCTCACTGCAGTCTCAACCTCTCATCTCAGCCTCCCAAGTAGCTGGGACCACAGGTGCATGCCACCACACCTGGCTCATTTATTATTTTGTTTTGTAGAGACAGAGTTCTCTGTTGCTCCGGTTGGTCTCAAACTCCTGGCCTCAAATGATTCTCCTGCTGACCATGCTCAGCCCCCATGTTGACCGTTTTTTTTTTTTTTGAGGCAGAGTTTTGCTCTTGTTGCCTAGGCTAAAGTGCAATAGCACTGTCTCAGTTCACTGCAACCTCCACATCCTGGGTTCAAGTGAATCTCCTGCCTCAGCCTCCCAAGTAGCTAGGATTAGAGGCAACTGCCACCACACCCAGCTAATTTTTTTTTTTTTTTTGTATTTTTATTTTTTGTATTTTTAGTAGAGACTGGGTTTCACCAAGTTGGCCAGGCTGGTCTCCAACTTCTGACCTCAGGTGTTCTGCCCACCTTGACCTCCCAAAATGCTAGGATTACAGGCATGAGCCACCAAGTCCAGCCCTACGTTAACCCTTTTTTAAGTGTTCAGTTGTATTAGGCATATTCACATTATTGTGAAATACATTTCCAGAAATTTTTTATCTTGCAAGTCTGATTTCTGTCTCTAAATTTGACTACTCTAAATATCTCATATAAGTGGATTTTATAGTATTTGTTCATTAGTGTCTGGCTTCTTTCGCTTAGCAAAATATCCTTTAGGTTCATCCATGCAACACGTGTCAGGATTTCCTTCCTTTATTAAGACTGAATAATATTCCATTTTATGTATATAGCACATTTTGTTTATCTATTCATTTGTTGATGAGCATGTGGGTTGTTTCCACATTTGGATATTGTGAATAAAGCTGCTATGCAAATATCTGTTCAAGATTCTCTTTCTAATTATTTTGGGTCTATATCCAGAAGTTGGATTGCTGCATCATATGGTAGTTCTCTTTTTCAGATAGCCATTTTTGAGTGGCTTTGATGTCTGAGCCCAGAGTTTGTTTTGGAGCATGTGAATCCAAGGAGAAAATTACATCTAGATAGATGGATATATTGGTCTGAAACTCATCAGAGGAGTGACAAGACTCCTCCACTCAGCCTCACCCACCCAGGCCCATGTCACATATGGAAAAACCATTAACTCCAGAACCCTGCTCTCCAGCCACACTGTGCCATCCCTGCAGCTGGCTTGTTCAGCTGCTCCCCATGATGTTTCCTCAACATCACCAGGATGCTCTGTCATGGTTCTATCCTCTCTGCCCCAGTCCATCCGCCTTCTCCTCTCTTCCCTTCCCTCCTCATCAGCTTTGTTTTCATTTTTCCCCATTCCAGTTATTTTTTTGCCATTACCTTTAATATCCTTGCTGCATTGTTCTTGTCACACTTGTCAGGCATTACCTCAGCCCTGGATGAACTCAGTCACCTGCTTTCCCAGTACCTGCTACTGGAGGAGTCACACGACAGGACAGAGGACACAGCTGGAAATTCAAATGGGCTGTCCCTTTAATTGTCTCTCCTGTTCTCTGCAAGGATATTTTCAGGCCTTCTCCACACTCCTCAGACTGCCTCGCCCCTAATTCCATGAACATCGAGGTCTTCAGATGGAAACCAGGCTTCATAGCAGTTGCACAGCCCACCATTACTAGAGGCTGTCCCTCTAGAAAATGGCCATCCTGCCCAGGGCCATACCCTCTTTATTTTTATTTTATTTTATTTATTTTTTATTTGAGACAGAGTTTCACTCTTGTTGCTCTCGTTGCCCATGCTGGAGTGCAATGGCGCAATGTCGGCTCACGGCAACCTCTGCCTCCCGGGTTCAAGTGATTCTCCTGCCTCAGCCTCACAAGTAGCTGGGATTACAGGTACCTACCACCACACCTGGCTAATTTTGTATTTTTAGTAGGGACGGGGTTTCTCCATGCTGGTCAGGCTGGTCTTGAACTCCTGACCTCAGGTGATCAGCCCACCTCAGCCTCCCAAAGTGCTGGGATTATAGGCATGAGCCATCATTGCCTGGCCCAAACTCTCTTTGATTTATTATTTTTTGCAAATACCACAGTGACTTACCAGCACTTCTTTGAATTCCATCTTTCGGCCAGCCACAGTGGCTCACGCCTGTAATCCTAGCACTTTGGGAAGCCGAAGTGGGTGGATCACCTGAGTCAAGAGTTTGAAACCAGCCTGGCCAACATGGTGAAACCCCATCTCTACTAAAAATACAACAACAACAACAACAACAAAATAGCCAGGTGTGGTGGTGGGTGCCTGTAATCCCAGCTATTTGGGAGGCTGAAGCAGGAGAATCGCTTGAACCCAGGAGGTGGAAGTTGCAGTGAGCAGAGATCACTCCACTGTACTCCAGCCTGCGTGACAGAGCAAGACTCCATCTCAAAAAGTAAAATAAAATAAAAAATTTTAAAAATGAATTCCATCTTTCACCTTCTCAGAAAAACTACAGTATTGACCATCCACTGTTTCTCTCGTATAGGCAACTTCTCCTCAAATCCTGCTCCTAGAAGCAGCCTTTATATTTGCTCATCTCTTCCATTTTAAAAACAAAACAAAAACAGAACTGAAAACACAGAGAACTTCCCTGAAACATACATCCCTGTCTGGCTATCACTGCCTTCCTCTGCTTCACAGCAAACAGGAGTCAGTCTTGACTCATCCCACCTCCCATCCCTCATGCTCAAGCAGGGACAGGCCATCAGCTTAGGTAGAAGTTTCGAGAAAGGACTTCCAAGAAAACCCAAGCTACTCCACAGAAGTGCATATT
Organism: Plecturocebus donacophilus; assembly: GCA_004027715.1. NCBI lineage: Eukaryota > Metazoa > Chordata > Mammalia > Primates > Pitheciidae > Plecturocebus > Plecturocebus donacophilus. Next base: position 4,558 of record PVKP010031133.1, on the reverse strand, counting down.
TTTAACATAACCCCACAGGAGTCTGCCAAGGACAGGGCAGCAGTGCAGTGTGTGTGTGCACGCACATGTGTATGTGCATGCATCATGCTTAGAAAAGACCATGGTCTTTTTTTTTTTGACACTGTGCATCCCGTCCTTTCCAGAGAATTCGGTTCAGTTGACTCTGGCTGATGTTTTTGTCCTAAGAGCCAGGCTTGATTGTTTTGCAGTTCGCCTTCGTTCTACAAGCAGCACTGAGGTCTACCCAGATGTTATGGGCTGAAGTGTGTCCTCCCAGAATTCAGATGTTGAGGTACTAACCCGTAATACTTCAAAGTGCATTATTATTTGGAGATAAGGCCTTTAAAGGGGTTGTTAAGGTAAAATGATGGACCCTAATCTAATAGGACTAGTGGGTTTTTGTTTCTTTGTTTGAGATGGAGTCTCGCTCTATTGCCCAGGCTGGAGTGTAACCTCTGCCTCCCAGGTTCAAGTGATTCTCCTGCCTTAGGCTCCGGAGTCGCTGGGATTACAGGCATGCACCACTTGCCAGCCTGATTTTTGTTTTTTGTTTGTTTGGTTTTGTTGGTAGAGACGGGGTTTCACCATGTTGGTCAGGCTGGTCTCACCATGTTGGCAAGCTGACCTCGAACTGCTGACCTCGTGATCCGCCCGCCTCGGCCTCCCAAAGTGCTGAGATTACAGGCGTGAGCCTCTGCACCAGGCCCCTGGTTTCTTTACAAGAGAAGATTCACAGACTGAGGGGCCGCCCAGGTGAAGACACGGCAAGAAGGGGCCACCTACAGGCCAAGAAGAGCCGCCTCAGAGGAAGCAATGCTGCTGGCACCTTGTTCTAGGACTTCCTAGCCTCCAAAACTGTGAGAAAATAAATGTTTTCACCCCCAGTCTGTGGTATTTTGTTGTAGCAACCCAAGCAGACTAATACGCTGACCATGGGCAAGAGGCCCTGACCACAGTGATCTTGACAGGGGTTGTGGGCCCAGGGGATGCTAGGGCATCTTGAAGCCACTGCAGGCCCTGCGGAATCTAGAGGGTCCAGAACAAAGTCTTTATTCCCTCATGAGCTATCTCTTTCTGTTACAAACTTTTTCTGCATTAAAACAGTTTGGTTATTTGCCCCTTTCCCTTACAGGATTCCCTATTCTTCATAAATTAAAAAAAAAAAAAAAAAACTTCTCATTGATAAATATCAAAACTCTCCAAATAGTCCTTTTAAGAATAGACAACAGACATTTCTACTTTGAGATTCCATGTGTTACCAAACTCACATTTGAAAGTGCCTGATATCAGTATGGAAATCACCATAAAAGACTAGCCAGAATTTGAATGTGATGAGAATTTTCTTTCTATCATAACCCTACCTGGCCTGATCATTGCTTCTGTTCTCAGAACATTCTTTCTGTGGATTTTCTTTACTACTGAGTCAGATACTTTCTTTCTCATTTCTGTCGTTTATGTAACAAGAGGTTTCTGCTGGTGTGTCTTTGAAACTGCCTTTGCAAAAATTATAACTGAGGAAATTGTGACAGTGAAAGAGATCAGACCTAACTGACTCCGTCTTGCTTCTAACCTTGAAGCTGTCCGTGTCCATTCCTGGGCATTTGGGAAGGAATTCAGTTCATAATTTGACTCTGAAACAAAATTGATACTAGCCCTTTCCTGAAAAGACCCCCTTCTTGCCTGAGAACCAGTCTGCCTTTCCAGAACTAACTAGGTAGCTACAAGATTAGAAATTATAGTTTAGGGGTCATGCAGCCTCTGGCTCCAAAAGTCTCAACCTCCCCATATTGCTTCTGGGGGTAACATCACTATTGTAAAACCTAAGATCAGTGCTGCAGATATTTTGTAGATCCTGCACTGGGTAGATCGGCTGACACCATCCAGACCGGTAATCTGGCCCAATCAGTTCTGCCATCCCATCTAGGAGCAGAAGACAGCAAGAAAACCTCTCTTTGACCCCCCTGTGAGTCCATCTCCAACCTGACCAATCAGCATTCTCCACTTCCTGAGCCCCTACCTGACAAATTTTATTTGTTTGTTTGTTTTGAGACAGGGTCTCTCTTTGTTGCCCAGGCTGGAGTGCAGTGGCACATTCTCGGCTCACTACAACCTCCACCTCCTGGGTTCAAGCGATTCTCTGGCCTCAGTCTCCTAAGTAGCTGGGATTACACCCAGTCACATACTGAGCCCTGGTCACACACTGAGCTTTGACCCACCTGACCTAACTTGACCCTGAGCATGTGCCACCATGCCTGGCTAATTTTTTGTATTTTTAGTAGAGACAGAGTTTCACCATGTTGGCCAGGCTGTTCTTGAACTCCTGATCTCAGGTGATCCGCTTGCCTCAGCCTCCCAAAGTGCCAGGATTACAGGTATGACCACCATGCCCCGTACCAAATTATCTGTAAAAACTCTAATCCCCAAATGCTCAGAGAGACTGATTTGAATAATACTAAAACTCCTATCTTCTCACAGCCAGTTCTGTGTGAATTACTCTATCTCCAGTGCAATTCCCCTGTCTTGATAAACTGGCTCTGTCGAGGCAGCGGGCAAAGTGAACCCATTGGGTGGTTACATCTTTAAATATTCAGTTGAAAAAAGAATGCAAAGCTGTACCTCTGTTCTGGTTTCTTTTCATTATTGGCATGCTTTCTCCTGCTCTTGATTTGACTTTCAGAGAAAAATTAAAGTTTATAATACAAATTAGAATAATTCACGTTTACTATTTAAAATTCACTTTTTAAAGTCAAAGCTAGACCTAGGAATACTTTTTAAATAAAATTAAATAAGTTAAATTCACTTTTATTGATAATAAAAACTTGTATTTTTTTTTTTTTTTTTTGATAAAGAGTTTTGCTCTTGTTGCCCAGGCTGGAGTGCAATCTTGGCTCACCACAACCTCTGCCTCCCAGGTTCAAGTGATTCTCCTGCCTCAGCCTCCTGAGTTAGCTGGGATTACAGGCATGTGCCACCATGCCTGGATAATTTCGTAGTTATAGTAGAAACGGGGTTTCTCCACATTGGTCAGGCTGGTCTTGAACTCCCAGCCTCAGATGATCAGCCCACCTTGGCCTCCCAAAGTGCTGGGGTTACAGGCGTGAGCCACTGCGCCCGGCCAAAACTTGTATTTTAAGAGACTCATTAAACAATCTCAAAACATTGTTCTTTTAATTGTATATAGCTGTCTTTGAAGACTATTTAAGCAAACATTTAAGCAAAAAAACAAACTCTAAAGACTTTTTTTTTAATTTTTTTTTATAAAGACGGGGTTTCCCCATGTTGGTCAGGCTGGTCTTGAACTCCCAACCTCGGGTGATCTGCCCACCTTGGCCTCCAAAGTGCTTGGATTACAGGCGTGAGCCACCACACACGGCCAAGATCTGTTTTTACATTAAAACCCATACCAGTAGGCACTATGCCCCTGCCTGTGACTCCACTGAGGTCACAGGAGTTTTAAACTCCAAGACATTTCCAGAGACTGTCTAGCTCCATGGCTCCCCAGACCAGCTAGTTATCAGACTCCAAGGAGTCAAAAATTACAAAATAAAATCATACTATACTGTAATTATGAAAGAAATGCATGCATGTTAGTTAAAGAATTTCAATAGTATGCAAAAATAACAAGTGAAAAAAAAATCTCTCCCTCTTCCCCAACAATCGTCAGTGCCACGACACAGAAGAAACCATTTTTATGAATTTCTGGTCTTAGCCCTGATGGTTACTGCATAACTCTCATATACTTACCTTGTTTCATCAGCTTCAGGAATATCTGTTATTTCCTGAAGACGTTTGGGTGTTATCCCCTCCGAATCTCATGGTGAGTTGTAATCCCCAATACCGGAGGTGGGATGTGGTCGGAGGTGACTGGATCATGGAGGCGAATTTCTCATGCATGGCTTACAGCCACTCCCTGGTGCTGTCCTCCTGATAGTGAGTTATCCTGAGATCTGCTTGTGGTACCGCGTCCCCGCTCTCTCTTTTGCTCCAACTCTTGCCAAGTGAGATGTTAGCTCCTCTTCACTGGCACCACACTTCCTGTACAGCCCGTAGAACTGCGAGCCAATTAAACCTCTTTTCTTTATAAATCACCCAGCCTTAGCGATTTCTTTATAGCAGCACAAGAGCAGATTAAAACACCTGCTATAAAAATAGCCAGGCACAGTGGCTCACACCTATATTCCCAGCAATTTGGGAGGCTCACGTGAGTGGATTACCTGAGATCAGGAGTTCAAGCCCAGCCTGGCTAACGTGACAAAACCCCATCTCTACTAAAAATACAAAAATTGAGACCATCCTGCCTAACATGGTGAAACCCCATCTCTACTAAAAATACAAAAAAATTAGCTGGGCGTGGTGGCGCACACCTGTAGTCCCAGCTACTCGGGAGGCTGAGGCAGGAGAATTGCTTGAACCCGTGAGGCAGAAGTTCCAGTGAGCCGAGATTACACCACTGCCTCCAGCCTGGGTAACAGAGTGAGACTCCATCTCCAAAATAAATAAATAAATAAATAACAATAAGGCAACAGCAGTCAAGCCTTAGGATCCTTTTCTCCATGTT